>BSBK01001679.1:0-2500 GCA_027943335.1 Chamaecyparis obtusa
ATTCTATCGGAGAATAGTCATGTCCCTTTGATTGTTGAAATATGTTGTTAATGATAGAATATGCCTCTAATGTGTTGTCAATATGATGGAATGATGATTACATCAGATGGATCCTAGAAGGTTGTTTTGTTTCCATGATGCTCTACATCAATTCAAGTCCTCGATCAAAGTATCAAACCCCGTCCAGTCCTTCCACCTCAATGTAATCTTCAAGCCAACTAACCTAAGTTGGATTCATGATTTGGAAGAAATTCATCATAAAATTCAAATTCCTTTCGATAACTGGTCTTTGGGCCCAAACACCAGCTAAGTCCCTCCGAGTAGAGAATAGGGTAAGTGATTACTGGCTAGTTTCTAACAATTAGCAAGTCATAATTCCCTAGTCGTGGGATGGTAAGGTCATTTCTAATATTGACCATGACCCTATCTAAATCTACAAGGATGTCTTTGATGAAAAATTCTCTACACAACCTAGTCACCTGAGTGCGATCATTATAAATATGCATAGAAATAGAAATGATCATAGATAGTTGGGTTTGCTCATAACCTATCTCTGCAACTAACAAATTGGTCCCCAAGGCTCTTCAAGACAAATCTCCAAATAACTTTGTTTTGGACATCAACTATTTTGTGAATCCTATCCAGAGTGACCTCAGAGTCGAAATCCATTTTCCTATTTGAGCTACCTAGCTTGATTGGGGTCTCCATTAGCTATGGGCAAGGGAAGCTCGGTCCTACAAATGGCTGACAGAAAGTTTTGGAATTAAGAAACTCCACTTCTGAAAGCCTTAAAAGCCATTCCTTTTAGAACAAAACTATTCCATTGTCCTCACCATTAATTACCTTTGACTACCAGCTGTGTACATGCAATAATGAGGATGATCTTTGAAATCTTTCCCTAATGTGAAAAATTTGAAGAGTTGGAATTGTTATACACTGAATTTGCACCCTTATTTCAAGCTCTCGTAGTCTTGATAACTCAATATAACAAGGGAATCATCTCAAGGTTGTGGGACCTTTTGCTAACTGAGATGAGACCTCCAGATTCTAGGCTGGTTCCTCTTGGATAGTCACCCTGATTTGCTCTTAACAGGAAAGTAAAACTTTTAAGGGGAAAGGGATAGAAGGAGTGCATGAAAAGAAATGACTGAAAGAAAATCTATCCTACTAGGTGATGCACCGAAACTAGGGTTTGGATCTCAGTATAGAGGGATGAAACCAGTGACAGAAATTGGTCTAGGAGATTACAACTTGCTGAATAGGCTTGCATGAGTGTTTCATGGAAGGGTCTGCAAACAAAAGAGGTTGTTCAGGGAAAGAGAAAGATTCTTTCACAACAACAAGGCTCTCAGGATTTAGACATCAATCCATAACCTGCAAACAGACATTCACTCCTATAGCTCGGTGCAGGATTGAGACAAGACTGTTAGGGGCTGAAATATACCCACAAAACATCTAAATCAGATCAAAACAAAATAACACACAGCTACAGAAAGCAAGAGGAATTAGGAAACTAAGATACCACTGAAAGCATTCATAAACTCAATCCAATAAGAGATAAGCCAAACAGGAAAGCATAAGGACAAGAAAAACATGTCACATAATACTTTGCAATGTCTGAACAATCAATGAGAAATTACAAGATGTAAAAAAACTAGAGAGAAAAAATGCTACAGATGGTTCTCCAAGAAAAAGACCTTTTCTTTTTTACAAAATGCCAAAATCTGAGCTTCAAAAGCTCCAAAACAAATTATATACATCCCAGTACGCAGGCAAGAATCAAACCTAATTAGGGCCACAAATATCTGCAATAGAATAATCACCCCTAAAACAAGTCACTTCTGATCATAAATAAACTCTGCAAAAATCATAGCTGATCAGATATTTGTCTTTGCGTGCCCATGCTTGCAGATCAACAACTTTGATCCATCTACCTCCCTGCAAGCCCACTGTGTCATGAATGTTCAAAAATCCAATCAAATCGTAGAAAGGACCCAAAAAGGCAACCTAAATCCTCTACAAATTCTATCCAACTGCAACTGCCCTTGAAAATATCATAAATTTTTAGCTGTCGCACTTGCAAACATTTCCCTTTGGAAGAAACCCCGCGAAAAAAGGTTGCGCCGCTTGGACAAAGCAATGGTCGCATGATCGCATGAGCTGAAAGGCCTTCATGCGATCATGCAACAAGCTTTTAAAAATTTGCTTCCGCCCTTCAAAAATGTCAATGGTCGCATGATCGCATGAGCCGAAAGGCCTTTATGCGATCATGCGACAATTTTTTTTTTAAAAACTGCCTTGCCGCCACATAAGCATCGATTGGGACCCGCAATACATCATACCTACCAAACCCTGCCATGTGTCACTCTCCCATTCGGTCCAACCGCCACATCAGCAAACACCTCGGCACCCCAACACAGACCCATAGCAACAGCGCCCACAAGCATGCTAACCGCTGACGGTTTGTCGCATGGTTGCATGGGCTCAGAACAGCCCATGC
>BSBK01001679.1:7500-127500 GCA_027943335.1 Chamaecyparis obtusa
GGGAGTAGAATATTCAATCTATTTGCCATCATTTTTGTTAAGAGCTTGTAAATAGTATTACATAACAAAATTGGTCTATACTCATCTAGGTTAGATGCATTCTCTTTCTTCAGGATAAATGCTATAAAAGTAGTATTCATCTTCCTTAAAATTCTTCCATAATTTCTAATACTCTCTAGAACCTCCATCACTTCCTCCCCCAGAAAGGACCAACATTTTTTATAAAAGAAGGTTGGGAATCCATCCAACCCTAGGGCTTTGTTCGGATGAAGTTTTTCTAGGGCTTCCTCCACTTCTCCTTTTGAGAATTTTGCGATCAAACTTTTATTTTATTCCATACTAATAAAGGACGGAATGTTTCGTAGGATATTCTCCTGAGATTTCAATGTAGAGATTTTGATGTTCAACAAATCTTCAAAGAAGGATATCACCTCTTTAGATACATCTTCTGGTTTCTCCACCACTTCACCACTTGATTTCCTTAATTCCCCTATTCTATTGGTCTTCCTCCTTATCTTTGTACTATTATGAAAGAATTTAGCACTCTTATCTCCTTCAGCAAGCCATATTTCTTGACTTTTGCCTCCAAAATATTTCCTCTTTGGCCAAAACGTCTTCATATCTACTTAATAATTTTTTTTCTTTAAAACAAGCTCTCCTGATCCATACCTTCCTTTATAACCTGTTCATTTCGATCTCCCATTTCCTTCTCTATCTCTTCCTTGTTCTCAAAAGTATTCCTAAATCAATCATTATTCCATTGTTTTAATCTCCTTTTCATAGCTTTCAATTTTTCCATAAATATAAAGGCTTTTGAACTTTCAAAAACTTCCTCTTTCCACCACTGTTCCAGTAGGGCCATCAACTCATTATCCATAAACCACATTTGAACATACATCTAAAGGGTTCTCTATTTTCCTTTATCCAAAGAGATAATAGAAAATGGTCTGAACTTGAGGCAGGAAGGATAGAAGACTCCAACTCAAAATTAAATTCAATCAAGCTCCCTTTGAAAAAGAATCTATCTAATTTTTCAGTGATGTTACTAAATCCTAATCAGTGATTGGTCCAGGTGAACGTCCCATTATTTGTACAGATATCCACCAATTCATTCCTATTAACCCAATCCTTAAATGCCATCATTTTTGTGTTGTCCTTCCTAGACCCCAACTTTCTCATCTTTGTTCAGAATAGCATTAAAATCTCCTCTTATGACAAAAGTCTGGCTCGGAAAGGAATTCATTTTCTCTCCATACTCTTATCTTATCCTAAAGGGCTGAGGATCCATAAACATTGATTACTATAAAGTGGGTGAACCCAAAATAGTGGGTTACACTTTTTAGCTTGAACGGACACTGAACTCTACATTTTGAGAAAAACTTTAAGATTCGGATGCATATTGTCGTTGAACCGCTCGAAATCGGAGGATGAAGTAAATTAGAGTCTTTTAGGATTTTCTATCTAGATTCTATATATTTTTATTTTTATTTTTTAAAAATTTATTTGAATACTTTTTTCTTCCTCCCACGAAAACTTGTATGGTGCTGAAAACGTCATTTTCAAATAGTAACACTATTTTCATAGAGCATAACTTTTTTTGTAAAATAGATATGGATGCGATTCTTTCGAATTTAGTTTTGTAACATCCATACGGAGGGCGTACAATTGGTTTGACAGTATTATCACTATTATTACATATTTTATTAACGTTTGAAATTGACTAAACCAAAATTTTGACCTACCTTGACTACATAGCTTATAACTTATTGTGTATTTATCGAATTTCAAATATATTTTTTTTAATAGAAAGTAGACTCGAATACGGAGGGCACTATTATTTTTCAAAAAAAAATTCCTTGTTTTACTATTTTTCATTGAACGTCAAACTCAGAGGTTTATATTTGATAAAAAACCTACATTCATTTAACGTCAAAAACCATACACATAATAAATTTAAAAAGAGTCAAATATATAATTGTTAGAAAGCTAGTTCCGAGTACTTGTTGTATGCAAAAGGACATCTTCTTATTCATCCATTTGATCAGTGCGCTTGAGGCCCGAAGCCATGAAATTCTCAGAATTTCTTGAAAACTTGAAACCATGTCCCATTTTAGGCACTTTCGATAGAAAGTACTTTCTATCGAAAGTACTTTGCCCAAAAATGCAAAATTTAGTCATTACTAAGATACTTTCGATTGAAAGTCATCTAGTTTCAATTGAAAGTCATCTAGTTTCGATTGAAAGTCATTACTAAGATACTTTGCCCAAAAACCTAATTAATGACTTTCGATTGAAAGTCATTAATTAGAAACTTTTGATCGAAAGTTCATAAGTAACTTTCGATCAAAATTTACTTAGAACTTTCGATCAAAAGTAACTTATGATCGAAAGTCCTATGTCTAAGGACTTTCGATCGTAAGTTTAGTACGTACAATCGAAAGTGTAAGCGAGTTTCTATCGAAAGTTGGTAAAGAATATTTTGCCGAAAATGCTTTTCGAGACGAATTCCTTCCTCCGAAAAATTGTAACCCACTATTGTGGGTTCACCCAAGTCCATGGCATAAATTTTTTTTTTCACTCTTCCCCCAATCCAGAATCTACCTCCTCCCAACTTTGCAAAGAATACCTTTCTTGGATTCCATAATACAACCAAGCCAGTTGAGCCTCCTACAGCTGGCTCCCCCTCAACTTCCCAACATCCTAGTTTCCTTTTCAACCCTATCAGGTCCTCTGCTCCTAGCTTAGTTTCTTGTAACATCAATATATATGTTTCCTACTTCACTATGAAGCACTTCAGAATGTGTTGTTTGATAGGGGCATTAATCCCCCTAATGTTCTGCGTGATCAACTTCATTGCCTTGTGGTAAGGTCCTTCCCCTTCCCTGCATACAATGTAGTGATCTTCACTTGTCCTACCGCCATTGCATATTTTGTTCTTAGCTCATTTAGTGACTTTCTTCCTCTCTTTTTTTACTCCTTCACGCAATCAACCTTCTCCTTTCCTTTCTCTTTGATAGAAATACCTAAGTTAACAGCCTCACCTTCCATACTTCCCATTTCTGCATTTTCTACTAGGCCCCTAGCTGAATTACCTTCCTCATTCATACCTTCTACATCTCCCTCTACTTCCTGCCCAAACTCCTCTAACGATTCTATATATTGGCTACTTCTAGTCAGCATTTTGTCCTCCCTGATAAGGTCTAAGCCTAAGAATTCATTTAAATCTTCTAACTCTTCCATTTCGTTATCATTTAACTTTGTATTTTTTCTTCATTAAATTCACACAATCTTCCCCTTTCATCCCAAGATTCATCAAATCCACTCTTATCTATATTACTAAGTTCTTGATTAACCTCCTCCCTCATCCTTTTTGTCTAATCTAAAATATCTTTTAAGGATTCCTTGTATTGGTCAATACTAATGTCTTATCCCCATTCATACCTTTTTTGCTAGCCTATACATCTTCTTCAGCATTATCCTTCTTATGTATTTCCTCCATCCTCTTGGCTATACTATCGATCTCCTTCCTCTAATATTTTCAAGATGTCTTTCCTTCATTCCATAAAACCCCTCACACCTCCTATCTGTTTCTATAATTTTTGTTTCCACAATCTCTCCTTCCTCCACTTCTACTTCGCCTTCCTTGTTTTTCTTTTCAATTATAAACCCTGCCTGATTATCATTGAATCTCACTTCCACATCTCGTCCTAAATTAGATAACCTAGGGTTCCCCTCCTCATCTAGGGTTTCAACCTCCCAAAGACAGTCATTAAAGAATTCAAGGTGAATTAGGTAGGAGGACTCTTTTATCCTAACCTCCACTGGTTTTAGATTTTCTATGTTTATGTCCATTTTGACAACCATAATAACATTTTATTTCACAAATTTTCCTTCTTCCGTACCTACAAAGATTCCCATCTTATTACCTATTTTCCTAATAATTTCTTTATTCACTAATTCTATCGATAAATTCGAAAGCAAGATTTCTCTTTCTATTTTTAAATTTTCTAAGTTCTTAGGATTAAAATTGGTGTGCCAATCTAGAAATTTAAAACCATAACCTTTAAATCGAAGTGATTCTCCTTTTAAAAAACTACTCTTCAGATCTACTGGACAAGCAATATATAAAAACTTTTCTAATAAAATCATAATGTTTACTTGTTTAAAAGCCCTCTGGAACCATTCAGTTATTAGTTCTATGGGGATTTTGTAACCATTCCATCTAGCGAGGACATCGTATTTTTGGCATATTTTATGCGATGCTTCTACTACTCCATCTCTACATTCCACTATCAATTTGTCTTTTATCTCAGCTTTTGGTAATTCCTTCTCACTGCCTTTTGATTGTTAAGTATCAGGGTTTTCCTTGTCTCCTTTCTAGGAACCCTAGGATTTTGTCAAGAATCTATGTCGTGAGAAATATTATATTGGAAACTTATTTCTTTCCCTTGTAATGACCTTTTCTGGGGAACTAGTTTTGAAGAACCCTCATCGATGCTATGCAATATATCAAATCTATTATCTTTTTGCAATGGTTGAATCGCCCCTGGATTTGGGTTCCTCCAATCTTCTTTATGCCCTAATTGTCTTTCTTGATTTCACCATTGTCCGTCCTTCATTGAATGAAATCCGAGGAGGGGGGGGCCATGTTCCCCAAGCAGACCGCAATTTTTTCGAGCGCATACTTTGTTTGTCTGAAGAACCCATTTTGCCTTGCCCACCTTTTGTGATCATATGCGATGCAAAATATTGCAGAGCTGTAATTGAGATCGATATCTAGGGAATTAATTAGTAAAATTAATGTCCATGTGTCCCTTTTTGACATAAATAAAGTTCATTTATTTATGTCCTTTTGTCTTTTATTGCACATTTGAATATTTCAATATCTAAATGGCTTTTCATTATCTCTTTTTTTTTTTTTAAATATGATTTTATTTTATGTGGCTTTTGGAGGGTAAATGGATAATCTGATTTATTGTCTAGTTTTATTATTATTTTTTGGCTCTTATTTTCCCTCTGACTGTTCATTTCATATTTGTGACTGTTCAATTCTTGTATTGGTTTTCTATTTAATTGGCCTTCTTCATCCATTTTTGGCTAACCACGATTCGAGTATCCTCATTTTGCTATTACGTTTTTATACTTGCTATTCAAATAAATATTGGTGCACATGTCATAAAGAGGAACATTAATTTTGGAGGAGAAAGAAAAACAATGGAGCACAATAGAGAATTTGTATGATTTGAATTTCTAGGTTTTCATGTTATTTCATTATTTTATGCAAATCTGATCTTTAATTACTTCATTGTGTGATTAGGGAGGTTGAATATGATTTTTTATGCTTTTTGTGGTTGAAGTTTTCATATTCCTAAACTAACCATTTTCCCTATCATATAATACATTTTTTATTTAGTATTTTTCAAGGAAGTATTTGTATAGATTATATTTATTCAATAATACAAATTAATAATATACTTTCATGTAATTTATTTTTTAAATAATACTTTATTTCAAAAAGAGACATTTATATTTCGATATTTTTAGTTAAATTTGATTTTAATTTTATTGTTAGGGTCCCTTTATTGTAAGAAAAATTAAATTTAAAAGAATTTGTTTAAATACAAATCTTTAATATGGGTTTTATTACAATGATAAAATTTATATATTATAATGTAATTTTTAAAGTCAATACTATTTTTATTTAACAAAAAAAACTTTCGATTTGATTTGTTTTATATTTATTTTTATATTTTTAATGTTTTAACTATTACATGCTTGTTTTCACTAGAATACATCAAGTAAAAAGGGTTGGAGCTCCACTTTTATTTTCTATATATTTTTTGTTAAATATTGATTTAATGGTTGCATGCATGCTTCAGAATAAGGAGAAGAATTGTAAGGAGAACAAAGAGAAGGAGAATAAGAAGAAAGAGAACAAGGGTAAGGAGACAAAGAAGAAGGAGAAGGAGAAGGAGAAGGAGAATATCGAAAAGGAGGAGAAGGGGAAGACAAATAACAAGAAGAGCAAAAGAAGGAAAAGAAGAAGCAAAAAAAGAACAAAAAAAATGAGGACGTGGAGAGAAAAAAAAAGAAGTCACAAAAGAAAAAGTAGAAAAAGGAGGAGATTAAAGGAGGAGGAGGAGAAGAAGAAGATGATGACGACAAAGAAGCCGCAAAAGAAGAGAAAAGGGAGGCAGAAGGCAGAAGATGACAAAGAAGGAGATGGAGAAGGAGAAGGAGGAGACCAGCTAAAGATGGAGGAGAACAAACAAAAGGAGCAAAAGAATGATAATACACTTGGTTTTCCCTTCCTTCAACCCCCAGTATATTAACCAGGGTATATCTTGCTATCGGCGTAACCATTGCACCTCTTCTAGGTGCAAGCACTAATAAGTAGTATTTTGAAGCTTAAATATTCTAGTAATTAGAAAGAGTTCTCTTACAAAGAAGAGTTATAAGTAGTATTTTGAAGCTTAAAAATTCTAACCTTATAACCGCCAAAATTATAAATGATTAGTGATTTTCCCCTTCTACAAATCATTTTTCTTCTTTAATCTTTCATTCTCCTTTCAAAGACTTAAATCACCATTCTCTTTACCCCCCTTAAGCAATAACCCAAAGCAATAAATCACCATTCTCTTTAACCCCCTTATGCAATAACCCAAAACACATACCATACACTTCCTTATTCAAACTTGGGAGATATTTCCCTATACTTTCTCTCTCCATTATTCCTTTTCTATGATCTACCTCCACCTTTTTGCCCCCATCAACCACACACATCACCAAAGCCTAGCATTTTGCCTATGGTTTGTTGTGTCACAAGCCACAATATCTCTACATGGACGACATCCACAATATAACTAGGTAATTGAAAGTTTTTCTAATGTTATTATTGAGGTTAAAATACATCATCTTGGAGACTAACCGATGCAAGGCGTGAAAATTTTATGAACAAGAACTAGTGAAAGTTTCAAGTCCACTAGGCACATAACACAACCACCTAGATTCAAAAGCTGCAACATCTAAGCCCAACACAGTGTAGCTACCATCAAGATTCTCAAAGTTCTTTGTCCATTAACAATTTATTGGACTCTTGAAAACACTTTAGCATAAGATTTTGCATTTTTTAGTTTATTCTACTCCAATTTGCACTTTCTTATTCTAGCATAGATTCACTAGCACTTCATATTCCCATCTTTTGTACTTTCAAATAATACTTTTAGCCACAATAAGTCTAGAAAATGCATTTTCAAAGACATTAAAATGGTTTTGTTTAAGGATCATGTTAACCATCCTTCAAAATGACCATCATTAGTATTGTAGGTTATCTCCAAATTTGTGGCAATCAAAGTAAAAGATTCATTTACAGTAATCTAAGTAGAAGACTCATTTACAGAAGTGACCTTCTGAGCAAACTAACCTTGGCGTTCGATCCAAGTTGGTCAATCGAGCAATAAATTTTTATATATAATTCAGCCTAATTTGACTTCAGTTAAGAAAATACAAAATTATATATATATATATATATATATATATATATATATATATATATATATATATATATATTAACCTAAATTAGTTGTGCATTACCAAGCAAAAAAATTATCCCTAAAAATTATATTCAAAAATCAATATTAATTACTGTATAAAGAATTGAAAATACCAATTTCAATGAATAATTTTTCATCTAATAAAAATAAAAAACTTTGTCTCACCACCTCTGTTTAAATGTTCTGAAATAAAAAAATAAATCTTTTATCTTGATAATTTGAAGAGTTTATCTTAGTGTAGCTTCTGAATTCAATTGTGTGTATATTTTTTGCATCAACATTTTGGACCACACTCTGAAACCTGCCACTGCCACTAAGATGATAGAGAGCACAAAGGAATAGAATTCTCCTGTAAAAGAACATCACTGCCAATTTTACATCGCTGGCAAACTGTTACGATCCTCGATACATAAAATACTACATATATCTGTAAACTTTGGAGCATGTAAACTTTGGAGCAGAGGGCCTACAAATACTATGAGAAGTATTTTGTAGCTCGGACATGTCATTGAACGTATGATTTCCGTCGAACAAAAGATATTGAATGTTAAAATAATGATCAACCATGGTAACAGAGGCAAAGTGGCATTTCCTACAGATTTTTTGAAAGTATCGATATCCATAATGATTCCAAGCATCAGCTAAAAGAAGATTCCTTTAAATAATCTCCTAATAGGAATTTTTTAGATCTCTTCCGATCATATGTACACGTGTTCCTCTCCATACCATTAAAAACAAGACATTCGTTGCATGAGAAATAAATCCAAAAGAACTTTGAATTTACGGGTTATTAATGAACTCTGAATTTATCAGTTGTTAATGGTTGTTTTAATTACACCCATATCTGCTTGCATCCTACACTGAAGGTGTTTATCAAAGGCAAACAGCCCTTGAACTTTACTTTTACAGGAAACAAAGCTTCCTACCTTTTGACTGCTTATTCCATTTTGCCGTCTCTAAAATCTTTAAAACCTTTCCAGTGTGATGCTAATATATTGACTTTGAGAAGAAGAAATTCGAGAGATAATAAGAATGGGAAAAAGGCTGCAAAATAACACGAAATAAATAAGTGATTATTTCCCTATAATATTTTTGTTTGCTGAGCTTGTAAACACCTCTTGGCTTGATGCAATCTCAAGAAGAAAATGACTGCTTATTAATTTTATTACCGTCGTACAAGTGCGTGCTTATTGAAAATGTACTTAGATTTGAAATGGCCAGCACAATGTAAGGGAAAGAAATAGGCAAAAGTAACTCTGTTGATTAGATCTGTATACTAGTCAAATAAGCCTGTAAGAGCAGCTATTCAGAAATACCTCTGAACTTGCAGTCTCTGACACTATCATGTTTTAAGAATGTCAGATGTTATATCGGGCTTCCAAATTTTCAACCCTCAAAACAAGAGGAACATGATGGAAAACTAAAGCCGCCCTTTATGCTAAATCAGAATCTACACTGATTAAAAGATGGTTTCTACTGTGAATGTGCAAGTCTCCATTCACACCATCTGCTCCAGAACATCACAGCATAAGTATCAAATAGTGAGATGACTAAGCTTGCTTTATCAGATCTTCTGAGATCAGTGCTCCCCACTAATAAGCACAATGTACGCCCTAAGAGTTTTCATCGAAGACATAATAACTGCATATGCTCCACCCCTGCCATTTGTTGAAGGTAATCTACCAGAAGAGTTCATTAAAATCAAATACTGCAGGAATTTGCAATATTGAAACATTTATAAAATGCAGCCATGAGTTCCACCTCACCAGCTTCTCATTATTGCAATACAGGTATACAATATACTGTTCTGTGTCTAGTATGTATCAATGACTGTATAAAATAGCACTCTACCAATGAGCTGTACGAGTTCTTCGAAGAACCCGAGGCGGTGTTCGCATCTCTTCCACTGGAATACGAATTTCCATTAGCTGCAACAGAAATCCAATGAATTAGTGTCTAATATACCCCAAACACATATCCCGTATCTCACGTGCCATGCATATCAAATTTGCTATCTTTATAACAAATGATGATTCACCCAGAAAAATCAGTCTGTTCAGCCAGATTTATTGCACAGAACAGGTAGGATTTGAAATTGAATAGTTCCTGAAAATGCAAATAATGACACTTATTATTTTCCTCGGTACCACATTTATATTTTTATACAAGGATACACTTGGCTATAAGAGCCCAATTTGACGGAGGAAGCCATGGTTAAGAAAATTGATAAATAAAAATTAACAGAACGAGTGTGACAAATATCCAAAATCTCAGTACTGATAAAATCCCTAAAAGCGCCTGAGAAAGGAATGGTGAGAAAAAATCTTGATCCAGTAACTGGACATAAACACAGGAATTGGGAGCACGGAAGCAGTTCAGTTAAACTGTCATGGACAGAAGATGCTTTCATGCGTTGATAAGATCTATTACCCGTATATTTGAAGGGTAAGGGTAGGTAATGGGCAGATGAGTAAGATGGAGAGGCGCCGCCTAGAGTTTCTTATGGCGATATCCATTAAATAGCTGTTGCCCATATGCATATTAAATCTTCCCCATACATACTCTCCTAATAGTTCCAAAACCTATTTTAACTGTCATTTACCCAAACGCATGGGGTAAATGGTTTCATTCCAAGTAAAACCCCTTAATTGATAGGGTGGATAATAAAACTAAAGTATATGATGACATTCGGGTTCAGTTAGGGGACATCCTGAAAGCTGGCAGCATGTACAGTTTATTTGTAGAGGTTAAGATCAAGCAGACAGCTAGTTTGATTGTCAAGATTCACAGCAGGACAGCAGGACATCAGTTATGGAAAAGACTCTGGAGTTAGTTTATGGCTGTGATCTGTGGTCCCTTAAACTGATGGTCTCGTGGACGTTATTAAAATTCTTCATTCACAGCAGTCAAGGACTTGTTAGGTTGCACGCTCTTCCAGTCAGCCAGTCCTCAATGTATCGTCCTTAACAGATAAAATAACAACTAGTTAACAGTTTCATATAAAACTGCTCATAAAAAACACAATACTTTGGATCTGCTTGCCTTCCTTTGCAGTAGCCCAAGGGAAAACATGTTAAATGGCCCACCTGTTTTGAAATATCAAATCATCCATACACAACAATGTCCATAATTGGAGATACTCATATATGATATTGAGAACTAATTACTATGATAACCAGTTAAAATTCCAACACAACCGAACTAGTAACCATGCCTTGTATGCAAGAACTTGAGAAACAAGATTGCCCTAACAAAGAAGACATAACCAGCTGTTGCCAGGGTCCTCCATTTCCTGATGCGTGCAAAACTAAAAATGCTATATTCTCAATTTTATGAAGTGTGGATATGGGTGCAAATCACATTCATGTAGAGGTACAGCAGGGACCCCAGATTTAGGATTTCATTGATTGAACAGTAAATGTGTTGTGCTATGTTCCATGGGTACATGTCCTGTGGCATTTTCCAGCCATCTGTGTACCTGAGGCCTGTCAAGGGCACAGGACATGATGGTAACATCCCCAGGCAATCTGTTATCCCTCGGCGCCAACAGGAAGCACCCAGAAACATCTGAAAACATCTGGGTTGGCCAGCCATCCCCAGCCGGAAAACACAAAATTGAAAATTGAAAAAATAAAAATAAAAAAAGTCAGAAATTTGTAATTTCCCTTCTTAGACAATGAAACTAATATTTTATTTTTAAAGAAATGCTAAGTCATGTCCCCACGTTAGCATTTAATTAATATTCAAATATTTCACTTGCCCATATATAAAATTTAAGAAAGGGTGCCAGTTTGAGGAATTAAAAATTAAAGAATTTAAAGAACCTCCTGGAAGTTGGAGGTCAGGTAAAAGGGAATTGGGAGTTTCATTCAGGCGAGGATTGTAATTATTTTATTATTGAATAGGAATATTGCAGGTTTACAGTTTGGTTTCAGCTTCTAGACAATGCAGACTCTTTAGGGGAACATTATCTTCAGGATTGAGAGATATCCTTGGGACAATCTTAGTATAGTATACAATTACATTTGGTATGAAAGCAAAATAAATACAAATTCAGAAAAAATGAGAGCACTTGAATTATCTTTTCTGAGATACTGTGAATATTGAATTACTGCGTGAGCCTTTTCAAAACCATAGTCTTCTTCCACTTTATTGAGGCAGCTAATATATTTAGTCAGATGGCAAAAAAAATTGAATCTGAAGTGAAGCTTATTAGAATAATATTGTATTATTTACCTCATAATGGTCATTTAAGTCACTTGATGCATCTAGTCAATTAGATAGTTTAGTCTATTTCTATTTCAGTTCTCAGTTAACAATTGTTTCTTTTAAAAACATCGTCTTTGTATTTCCTTATTTAAGAAGCTTTCATCTTTTTTGTAATTACTCAGGGTATATCAATCGATTATCATTTCATGGTACCAAAGCCCATAGGTTAGTTTTTTGTAGTTACATATCAAGAATGAAACTTCAAAAAAATTTAACATTTTTTTAATGAAAAAATTGTGTAGAATCCTAGAAAATCAAGGTTTCAAAAATGAGGGTTCTTAAAATTGCAAATTTCTAAAGATTTCAAAGGTTTTTTTAACTAAGTGTGAGGGTTTTCAGAACCTACATTTTTTGGAAGTTTTGTTTGCCGCATTCGAGGGTTTCTCTGTTCGCTCATGGAGGGAGGGTTTTCTGAGACTTTTTCCACAAAAAATTGTGGATAGAGGGTTTGCTGATTTTTTTTTCCACAAAAATTACGAGTTTTTAATTTTTTTCCCACAAAAAATCATGATGGGTTTTTTTGTTTTTTTCCCACAAAAAATCACAAGTTTTTTTTTTTCCAATTTTCTATTTCTTTCCAGATTTTTTTTATATTTTCCACAAAAAACATTATCTTGTAAAAAGGGTTTTGCTCATTTTTTTCCAAAAAATCATGGTTTTCTTTTTTGTAGGTTTGTTGATATATTTTGAGTTTTTTGAGAAAAATCAGGGATTTTTCTTTTTTTCTTCAAAATGAAATTCTTTTATGATTTTTTTCACAAAATTGTGGCTTTC
Organism: Chamaecyparis obtusa; assembly: GCA_027943335.1. Classification (NCBI taxonomy): domain Eukaryota; kingdom Viridiplantae; phylum Streptophyta; class Pinopsida; order Cupressales; family Cupressaceae; genus Chamaecyparis; species Chamaecyparis obtusa. Next base: position 20,097 of record BSBK01001679.1, read on the forward strand.
CATCTTCAACAAAATGTTTTGACTATTTTTTTATAAATTGTGGTTTCTTGCAGAGTGTTTTGAGTCATATCTCGGGTTTCAAGGGAAAAAATTGTTCCTGCAAATTTACTAGAGTTTAGGGTGTTCATGTTGTTGCTTTGATAATTTTTGGCAAAATCGATTTTTAGAGTCGTGAAATTTTCTGAAGCTGATCTTGGTATCTCTTGATAAAGGGAGGGATAGCTTTGTTACCCAACATCATGTTCGAAGAATTATGGTAAACTTGGTCATATCCAAAAGTTATGCAGCATTAGAAAGGGTCTCAGGAGAAGGCTTATGTCGCAAAGTGTTCTTAAGAGAAGGGAGTAGCCTTCTATGCATTCATAGCCAAAAGGCCTACAAATTCAGTCTTTTTTAGGGTGGTTAATAAATTGACCATTAAGGGAGGGTATTAGAATAGTATTGTATTATTTACCTCATTGGTCATTAAAGTCACTGTATCTAGTTAGTTAATGTATCTAGTCAATTAGATAGTTTAGTATATTTCTATTTCAGTTCAGTTAACAATTGTTTCTTTTATAAACATCATCTTTGTATTTCCTTATTTCAAGATTCTTCGTCTCCTTTGTAATTACTCATTGAATACCAATCAATGATTATTTCAAAGCTTTACTTCTTGAGCATAATTTTACTGGGCATGAGCAATCAGTATATGTGTGGAGTAGTTTCTTCACCTCGACTTGTAATTTGGGCTTGGTTATGTTAACTGCAAAATAAGGGGCAGGATCTTTGGCCACTTCAATTTTGGCTTCCATTATCTGATTCTTAAAAGAGACATGTAGACGAAAGGTTTGCTTTGGCACATAGACATGTCTCTATTTGCAGTAAGGGACTTCCTCATGCTTTAGCAGTGGTAATTTCCAGTTTCTTGGGAATCGAAGGCACTCTTTCCCTTGTCCATTGAGCTTGCCAAGCACTTGTTTAGTAGCACCAAAACTAAACATAATCTCTGATATGCGTGTTCTACCTGTTAATATATTCTATCTATGAAAACTGAGCATTTCTCCTACACACGGCACAAGGATAGACTCTGTTGTTCGAACTCCCATCCAGTATTTGTCAAATGAATTGGTTCTTGCAGACACAGCAGTGGTGGATAATTCATATCTTCTGTCAATAACAGTTAAGCAAGGGAAAGTGTAGAGATTACTTCTTGATACGGGAATATGGTGACTCCAGCAAGATTGTGTTAATCTGTAAATCATGTGTGAAATTCCATGAATAACCATCTGCTGAGAACAGGTCAGAATTGATATTATTTCATTTGTATGTAACCCGTATTGCAAAATCTGTAGCATAATTTCTCTTGCTTGTAAAATGTAAATATCCAATTCTGTCTCTATTATATGCAAACATTATTTGTACCCAGAACTAATACTGTGCAAACAGCTAGGTCAGTATTTACATTGCAATGTTCATTTCCTTGTAAAGTGAAATGAATCCTCATATGACCATTGAATCATAGATGACTTGAACTAAACAATACAAAGAAGCACTACATTACAACAAACATTCTGTAGGAGAAGTTATCAAATTGTTTGACAGAATGCCTTGTAGTGATATTGCTATCAAGATTCAACTGTGTAGTTTTTTGAGTCAAACTCATTGACCCATGTTTCATGAGTAGTGATTCACAAGAACCCATCTCTCATGAGAATGAATGGAACACTTAGCACTCATTGGATCTAGGTGATGCTCACAAAAGTGAAGCATCGGATCTCCCTGGGAGGTCACCCATCCCAGTACTACTCCAGCTTGAACGCACTTAACTACGGAGTTTCCTCCATGGTTAAACCCACTCTGCTTGCAACCCCACTTGAAAAACCTTCACCAAGTGTTGTGCCTAATGAACCATTCATTAGAAAGCTCCTTAAGCTCATCAATTGATAAGTAGGAGATATTTTCCACAGCAAGTCAAATTGTGATATTGCTATCAAGATTCAACTGTGTAGTTTTTTGAGTCAAACTCACTAACCCATGTTTCATGAGTAGTGGTTCACACGAACTCATCTCTCATGAGAATGAATGGAACACTTTAGCACTCATTGGATCTAGGTGATGCTCATAGAGGTGAAGCACCAGGACTTCCCGAGAGGTCACCCATCCTTGCACTACTCAAGTTTGAGCGTGCTTAACTACGGAGTTTCCTCCATGGTTAAACCCACTCTGCTTGCAACCCCATTTGCAAAACCTTCACCAAGTGTTGTGTCTTATAACCCATTCATTAGAAAGCCCCTTAAGCTCATCAATTGATGAGTAGGAGATATTTTCCACAGCAAGTCAAATTGTGATATTGCTATCAGGATTCAACTATGTAGTTTTTTGAGTCAATGTCATTGACCCATGTTTCATGAGTAGTGGTTCACACGAACCCATCTCTCATGAGAATGAATGGAACACTTAGCACTCATTGGATCTAGGTGATGCTCACAGAGGTGAAGCACTAGGACTTCCTAAGAGGTGACCCATCCCAGTACTACTCCAGCTTGAGTGCACTTAACTACAGAGTTTCCTCCATGGTTAAACCCACTCTGCTTGCAACCCCATTTGCTAAACCTTCACCAAGAATGCCTTGTAGTTGAATTGGTGAAAAAGAAGCGACAAATTAATAAACAAGGGTCTGACTCTTACTACACAATTGGATTAAAAAACTAAAAAGTATAAGAGGTCAAGAGCATTACCAAAACCCTACAGGCATCCCCTTTTGTTTAAATTTTAAAAGACAGGCAAATATGTTGCAGCAGTGGGCAGCCTTAAGGTTCATAAATAAACAGATTTGATTTGTCATTTGTGAGCAACAGACCTAAGGTTTGAGGAGCGGCACAGCAACAGATGTGATGTAGGTATTTCAGCTTTTTAATTCAGTACTTTATTTTCTTCTTTTTTCTTTTCAAAGTTTTCAATAAGTAAACACCTGAAACTCAAAACAGTTTTCTTTTCATGTGTTTCTTTTCAATTTTCTTTTAATTTTTCAATTTCTATTCTACTATTTTCTCAAATGACATGAGCAGCAATCAAGGGGATGAAACGAAAATGTCAGCAATGAATACACAAAAGTAGGAATTTAACAAGTTGGAGGAATGTTGTGGGTGAAGTGAAATAGCCACATAATACATTTGAATGACGTTCCATCCTATTCAGACCCTCTAAACCTCCTCTGCTTCTAACAGCTTTAGAGTTTAGAACTAAAAGGAAAATTCAGGAGGGGTAGAGTTTGGTTGTGTCATATGTGTAAGGATTTTAGACGAAGTTATATTAGGGTCTTCAGTCACCTTTTGAGCATTACAGACCAGGGGGTTAAGGTTTATCCAAAGACAACCCATAGCTAAGAAGGCCTAGGTAAAAGTATTGTTTATGGAGAGAAGCAAGATATAAAAGCACGACATTAGAGTCTACAAAAACTCCTTAATTACCAAATTTTTCTTTGTCAGGTTATTCCAATTCATGTGGCATACTTTTCCTATTTCAAACAAATGTTCCAGGATTCAAATGTCATAGGTCCCTCATATGCTGCCATTGAAGAACATAAATCATGCATCATGCTACTGATAGAAGGCATTCTAAGGTCAGTTTGTTAGTGGCAGACATGAGGTAAACTTGGATAAGGACGGGCTGCTCTATTATTAATGAGTACACTAATATTAGACATTGGCCACTCATCAATATCATAGTCACATGTGCAGCTCACTCTTATTTTCTTAAAACTGTTGACTGTTTAGGAAAGCACAAAAACACAAAATTTTAATTTAAAATTTCAAACAATGTGATAAGAGTGGGGCCTTGGGCCTCAAAAGTTCTATAGGTGACCACCAATTCAACACATGTAAGTTGGCCTGCTAGTGCAAGGTGCTTACTATTGAGTATGTTGTCATTGATGTCAAAGGTTGATGATCAAGATCGTATAAATCTCATAGGATTACTCAAAGTAACAGAAAATTTGGTTGAGTTGCTTGCTTGCTTGCTTGAGCTACTTGACATTCTTTGTGTTGGAATTTGGTAGCTGCAGGAGCTATCTACTATCCCTGTGATGGTTGTCTCTATCTAAATTTGTCATCTTCCTTAGCATTTGATTGTTCATATGTTCGCTGGCTGGAAGATGTAATTCAATCAGTTCGGTTATTAAATGGAGACTTTCAGAATGATCGAAGAGTCATGTTTTTTGGAGCCATGTGCGTATGTGGTTGTTGGCATTCAAAGAGTCGTATGTTGTGTAACTGTTGGAAATTGAAGAGCCACATGTATACATGGCTGTTGAGTTGGACATATCATTTGTAGTGTCACCATTTTTGTATATTCAAGAGTCACGTCCTTTGGGACGATCATGGAAGACAATGGAGAGTCTTCAACTCCAGCTTATGAAACGACACTTTATTGGTAACTATCGTCTGTACATGTGTTGCAGCAGTCAGAATTCAAGGGTCCTTCGTTCTTGTTTATCAGCATTCTGGGAATTGCTTTACATTTTTTAGTTGTACTTGATTCTGAAGGGTGTGGCCATTCATTTGTAATCTGATATCAATATGGTTCATGCAATAGTGACTGTTGGAGACTACCACTCGTGTATGTTGAGTTGCTCAAGGAAGTGTAACATCACCTTATTGTTACAATGGCAACATCAGTAACTTTTGTTTTATTCAGGTTATGCCATGATCATCATCGGCTGAGTGTTATTTTTGGATGTTTGTTTTTACCGCATTGTATCCAGTGAACAGTAGTTGTGCTGCTTCTATTCTGAGAAGATTGTGAAGATTATAGTTGATTTCTTACAGTGATTTTCCGGCCTGCTGATTCATTCAGTAATCAGAGTATTCTGAGATTACTTATCCGTGTTTACTATTCTACATTATTGTAGAGAGCATTTATTATCATTCTTGACTAAAAAACTTTGTAAAAGAGATCAGACTCTTTCTTATTCAATAAAAGTGATAATTTTTGGTGTGGTAGGGTTTTTCCCTCGATTAGGAGGGTTTTCCCAGGGTATTTCTGGTGTTTTGTGTTTTGATTTATCTGATATTTGTGTTAAAGCTATTCTGGTTCATTAAATTTAACACTTTGAGTTGCTTGATGTGCTTGAGTTGCTTGATGTGCTTAAGTTGGTTGTGTGTCTACTTGCCTGCTGACGTGTGCCATGTCGGATTTCAATATCATGTGCCATGTCATCCTTTGAATTCAAAGAAGAATAAGTTTTATTTTTGCTGTGGTAGTTTCGGCTATTGGTGGCCAAATTTATCATACACTCGCTATTTATGCTCTAAATTAATGAACGACATTAGAAATTAAACATTGGCATTAATTATTTCTGCTTTATATCGACAGAAAAATTAAGAGGGTTGTGTATTTAATGGGAGTGGGAGCTGCTGTTAAAAGAATACAGAGTGTGTGATAACCTTTTTGGCTATGAGTGAACATGTCAATGCAATATAAAAGCTGTATTAATCATGGACTATTTTTGGTGCTATGTGGACAATGGTCGTTATTTAGGCTGCTGGGTGTTTCAGATGAAACATGGAATTATGCGTATCATGAAAGTCGCATATAATAAAAAAGGAAAACGGATAGATTTGTGGCTGCTACAGGCTTAAAAACAGTGATATAAATACTATTTTTGAGTGTTGACTGTGTTTTAAAAAGTGGGGTTCAAACAGCAGCTGGATGTTATCGTGTGAAAGGATTACAGTGCATTAACAATTTCATGTGTTTTAAAAAACAAATCGTTTTGAATTGTGGAGCTGTCTTGTAAACGAGAACATAAGATGTGTGGTGCATTTATTATTTTTCTGAGCTGTGCATGTTGAGGTTTCTGAACAAGTCAATGAGCAGAGACACCTAATTTCCAAAAAATTACTGAGCTGTAATTGGATTAACAGTAGTAGACGAATTTCATGAACAACATTTTTTGCCGAGTGGTGTGAAGCTGTTTTCTGTGTGGGTGTTGGCATGATTCAAAAGGGGGAACAAATCGCATGGAGCTGTTAAGGGTTGGAAGAATCATGCATGAGGTGTGTGAACAGCGTTGAAATAAAAGTAGTCTGTTTCAGCTTTGAAATTAAGAATTATTGTAAAAGATGTGTGTGTGGTGCACTTATGGTATTCTAGAGCCACGTGAAATACTTATGCAGTGATTTCATAAGGAGCTCGGTTTTTGGTTAAGAAGTATTGATGCATTGGTTAATCATTTCTGGGCAGATCGAACGAAACCGATTTTTTAACTGCTAAAGTGTTAAAAGTAGAGCTTTATTGATGCATGGATATTTTTGAAATTTGTTTCTGAGTTGTGCTTGATGATATGGAGTCGAAATTATTTGGAGTTAAAAATTGTTTTCAGTGATTCTTGATCTCTGGGGTTGGTGCCTCAGCTGACTAGATTGTGTGGTTTCATGCAATTAAAACTTTTGAAAGTTTTGAGATACCGATTCACCAACCCCCCCTCCCCCGGCCCCCCTCAGTATTTCCTGTGTGCTCTTCAATTTGTACTAGAGCAAGGTACCTTTGAAAATAGAGCTTAAACACTTGGAGGTTGATCTTGATTGCACACATGGGTTGTCATGAAGGTTTGGCTACGAACAAAGCACCTTTATTTGATAGCTCTAACTATGCATTCTGGAGTGTTTGAATGCATACCTATCTAATGGCTCTTGGTTTTGATGTTTGGAGAAGTGTGGAGACTTCCCCAACTCCTCCAACGAATGTTGATGGGAAGAAGCATTTTGAAAACAATGCAAAAGCCATGAAGGGAATCTTATGTGGCTTGTGAGAGATAGAACTTGTGAAAGTCATGTGCTGCTATACAGCTAACGAGATTTGTGATAAACTTCATAAAAGATATGAAGAATCCTTAGTTGAACAAATATTGTTCATGGCCACGGATGAAGTTCATGATGAAAATCAAGAACATAAAGATCAAAGTGATAAAGAAGGAGAAGTCGATCTTGAATAGAAGCTAATAAGGGCTTTAATGAAATCAAGATACTTAGAAAGAAAAAACAAAACTTGAAGATGCTGCTACAAGAAGAGAAGAGAGAAAAAAACCAAGACATTTCAAGAGCTTGGAGAGGCAGAAAAATCCATTGTTGACTTTAATGGTTCAGGTTGAAGAAGCCAAGAAAACAGAAGAAGAAATTAGAAAACAGCTTAAGCTCAAGGAAGAATACTATGAAAGATTTGAAGTTGAGATTGTTTCACTTAGAAAGTTAGACAAATCTTCAACAAGGCTGAATGATGAGAAGATAAATCGGAAAAAATTTATGCCCTTTGGAAAAAATTTAGTACCTCACAAAAATATCTAAAGATAAAGGGGGAGTTGGTCTTGAAGAAGGTCAAAGTTTTGAGTCTACAAAAGAACATCAAAAGACCAGCATTAATAGCTCAAGGACTCAACATCAAAATCAAAAATTATGCCTTCAAGAAGCCTGCTATCTCAAGACAAACACATATGAACAAGTTTAACAATTCTTTCTTTCATGGTTATTGTGTCTCTTGCAATTATTTTGGACACATAGCAATCAACTGTAGAACGTTTGCAAAAAATGATTTCGAACTAAGAGTAGGAATTATTTTGCTCCTCCAAGAAGTTACAATGTTGTATGCTACAAATATAATTATTTTGGTAAAAGTTTGCAGAAGTGGTATGGCAAATTTCTCCAAGAAGAATAAGAAGTTTGAGAAAGAGGACAAAGCCAAGGAGGTTGCTAAGGTTTGGAGGAAGAAAGAGAAAGAATGGGTAGCGGAAACTCTGGTTATGCAAATTGCCTCTCTTACACAAAACGAAAAAAGACAAGGGTATATTGACAGTGGCTATTCTAAGCATATGACTAGAGACGAGCAAGCTTCTCACTCTCAAATGCACTAATGGAGGTAAGGTAAGATTTGTTGGTAATATATCTGCAGAAAACAGATGTACAGTTACACTTGTTTTGAATAATGGTAAGATAAAAGTTGAAAATGTCTTATATGTAGAAGGTGTTGATATTATGGCCTTGTCGACAAATATCTAATGCATTGGATAAAGACATTTCGATATATAAATAATAATATTAAATATAAGAGATATTTAATATTTATTGTTTATTAATAAATCGATTTAATAGTCTAATTTAAGGAACAATTAGACAGGGCCCAAAGTCGGCCCCCTTGGGAAATAATGTTTCATCCAAGTCGGCCCCTTGTGAAGGCACTCAAGTTGGATATAAAGGCAGATTGATTCTTGGGAGAGATCATATCAAAAACATAACATATTGTCTCCTTCCAAGAATCGATCAAGGCAGCGAATTGGAGCAGCAACAAAATATATGAGCAGCAGTGAATCTCATGGATAAAGAGTACAAATTACATCTAGGACAGATCTGAGACAACTTAAAGTTCAAATCGGTGGCATAATGGAGCGATTTAGGGCAGAATTATGCAGCCCTATAGGAGCGAACTAGGGCAGTATTGTGCAACCCTAGAAGAAGCATCTAAGGGCTGATCTTGCAGCCCTAGATCTGAGAATTATGGCAAATCTAACAGAAGGCCAAAATCAGGGCAGATTGGCGACATATTGAAAGGCAAGATTGAAGATCTCAAGGTTCAGATTTGAAGTCTCTAAGGACTGATTCAGAGATATAATCCGGGTATTATCTCTCCTTGTTCTTTGTGATTTCTTATCATATCTTGTGCTTAGTCTTGAAAGATCTCTATGGCTTGATCATTCCTAGGTAAATCTGGAAAATACTAACAGAAGGTCTAAAACACAATCTTTTTTGAATGATCAAGGACACAATCTTTTTTGAATAATCAAGGACAATAAAAAAGATGGTAAACATATTGTAGATGCTAGCAAGGCTGCTAACAATTTATACATTCTAGCTGATATCAAACAGGAGTTGGGAGTGTTTTCACTCCATCATTGATTTGCTGTTTGGACTCAAGGGAAGTTTTTGCTGTCATATTCTTTCAGCCCCGTTTCAGTTATGCGGGATGGTTTCATTTATGCCAGTTGATTTTAGTTATACAAGATGGTTTCCGGTATGCAGGTTGGTTTCGTCATTGATGTCAAAGAGGGAGAAATAAGTCGGGAGAGCAGCTTTGTTTCAGAGTAAGTTTGTTTCAGCATTGCTTCAGAGGTTCTTTGCTTCAGGTTGGTTTCAGATGGGTTGTCATCAATAACAAAGGGGGAGATTGTTGAGTATGTCATCATTGATGTCAAAGGTTAATGATCAAGGTAGTATAAATCTCAGAAGATTAGTCAAAGTAATAGAAAATTTAGCTGAGCTGCTTGTTTGGTTGAGTTGCCTAACGTACTTGAGGTGCTTGACATGGTTGATCTGCTTGAGTTGGTTGTGTCTACTTGTTTGCTGACATGTCCCTAGACAGATTGCCATATCATGTGCCATGTCATCCTTTGAATTCAAAGAAGAGTTGGTTTTATTTATGCTGCGATTGTTTTGGCAATTGGTGGTCACATTTATTATACACTCACTATTTATGCTCTACATTAATGGACGGCATCACAAATTAAACACTGGCGCTAATTTCTCCTTTATATCGACGGCAAAAGTAAGGAAGTTGTACATATTTAATGGGAGTGGGAGCTGCTGTTAAAAGAATACATAGTGTGCAATACATCGTAGACTATTTTTGGTGCTATGTGGACAATGGTCATTATTTAGGCTGTTGGGCATTTCAGATGAACATGGAATTATGTGTATCATGAAAGTTGCATATAATAAAAGAGGAAAACGGATAGAGACATGGCTGCTACAGTTTTAAAAATAGTAATATATAAACTATTTTGAGAGTGTGTTCATTGCGTTTAATTATGTGGGGTATGAACAGCAGCTGGATGTTATCGTGTGAAAGGATTATAGTATGTTAACACTTTCAGATATGTGTTTTAAATAATAAATCGTTTTGAATTGTGGAGGTGTGCTGTAGACGAGAATGTGAGATGTGTGGTGCGTTTATTATTTTCCTGAGCTGTGTGTGTTGAGGTTTCCGTACAAGTCTATGGGCAGCGATAATCTACTTTCCAGAAAATTACTGAGCCGTAATTGGATGAAACAGTAGCAGATGAAGTTCATGAATACTATTTTTTGCAGAGTGGTGTGAAGCTGTTTTCTGTGTGGGTGTTGGCAGTGATTCAAAAGGAGGAATGAATCACATGGAGCTGTAAAGTGTTGGAAGAATCGTGCATGAGGTATGTGAACAGCGTTGAAATAAAAGTAGTGTGGTGGGTGCATTCATGGTATTTTAGAGCTGTGTAAAATACTTATGTGGTGATTTTGTAAGGAGCTTGGTTTTTGGTTAAGAAGTATTGATGCATTGGTTAATCATTTCTGGACACAACAAATTAAACCCATTTTTGAATTGCTAAAGTGTTGAAGTGAAGCTTTATTGATGCATGGATATTTTTGAAGTCTGTTTCTGAGCTATGCTTGATGTTATGAAGATGAAATCATCTGGAGTTAAAAATTGTTTTCAGTGATCCTTGATATCTAGGGTTGGTGGCTCAACTGATTAGAGTTGGCACTTCAATGTTTGGAGTCGGTGCTTCAAATAGGGTTGGTGCCTCGGCTGACTGGAGTTGGTGCTTCAGTGTTCAGAGTTGGTGCTTCAAAGAGGGTTGGTGCTCTCTAAGGATTGGTGCTCACATTTGTAATCTAGGTTGGTGCCCATTTTTTTTAATGAAAGTTTTATATGTTGTGGTTTTTTACCCAAAAGGATTTCCCACAAGAAATCTGGTGTTAATGTCTTTATAGATGCTTTGTTTATTTTTTAATGTGATTTCATACAGTTAAAAGTATTGAAAGTTTTGAAATATTAATTCATGAAGGCAAAATGAGGTTTTGACTACCATTTACCAGGTGGTCCTTGTTTGTCCACCTGTAATAAACAGCACTTCTTGTTAATTTTTCAGATCAGAAATGCAAATAAGTAGAAATACAGTATTTAGATTAATGACACAGCAAGTTATCCTGAGAAAACCCTCCTACTTGAGGTTGAAAAACCCAGAAAAAATGATCCTTCTATATTACATGAATAATTGCAGAACCTGCAAGTTTTATTACAATGACTAAAGACACTTCTTCTTTAGAATTCGAATCTGTTGCTAGGAGGTGAACTTGTTCTGCTGAAGGAGATGTTCAGATAAATAAAAAATAATTGATGATTGACTGAGAGGATTCTATCCTCTTTAAATATCAACACCAAGAAAATTCCTTTCTAGGTCAGCCCTAGAAGAATAAATATATTGTTGGCCGACCTGCCTTAATCAAATTATATTTAGGAGAAATATCTCCTGCCACTACAACACTAACACTCCCTCTTAGCTAGGGAGATATTTTTACAGATATCCTTGTCATGTAGACTCTCAACATGACGTCCACAATAATTGCACTTATTTGTGGAAAGAAACACATCTCAGACTCAAAGATGTACAAGAGTTCATCATAGAGTCTCAACGTGATGTCCACAATGGCTACTTCCATTTGTGCAAGGGAACATATTATCATAGAGTCTCTCAACATGACGTCCACAATGGCTACTCCCAAGTGTGGAAGGAAACACATCTCATTCTCAGAGATGTACAAGAATTCTCATTTCATATTTCTCAGTCTTAGAGAAATATACATTACGACAAAACTTAATGATACTAAGTTTCCCTTTTAGCAAGGGTGACATTCTCCACTACCCCAAGATTGTCTTGGAAATGTGCGAACTTCACTCTGGAAAGAGGCTTGGTGAGAATATCAATCGTCTAATCATCAATGAAAATGTACTTGAGTTGAATTGCTTTCCTCAATACCATGTCTCTGATGTAATGATACTTGATCTCCACATGCTTAGTCCTATCATGAAATATAGGATTTAACGAGAGCTTCACACAACTTTGATTGTCACAATGAATCACAGTCAGCTCCAATGCATGGCCAAACAATCCTACAAGGAGTTTTTGAAGCCACAATGCTTCTTGAGCTGCGACACATGCTACAAAGTATTCAGCTTCAGCAGTGCTTTGGGCCACAGATGACTATTTCCTGCTACACCAAGAAATCATGGCAGACCCCAAGCTAAAACATCCAGAGGTACTCTTTCTATCGGTTACACTCCGGGCCCAGTCAAAATCAAAGAAACCTTGTAATTTCAGATCTTCGTTGGAAGTATATCTCAAACCATATCCCACGGTACCACGCAAGTATCTCAGTATATGCTTTGCTGCAACTAAATGTATATGTCTTGGCTCACACACGAATAGACTGAGAGCACTTACTACGTAACAAATATCTGGTTTAGTGTTGACTAGATTCATTAATGATCTAATTAATTGTCTATACATGGTGGGATCTACCAAATCTGAATCAGTTGTTTAGTCACTTAACTTCTTCAAATTTGTCTCCATAGGTGTAGGCATGGACTTGCAGTCCATCATCCCAAATCTCCTCAAGATGTCTATAGTGCATTTTCCTTGACTTAGAATAATCTCATCAAGTCTTTGCCACACTTCCAGTCCCAAGAAGTAATGCAAAAGACCAAGATCCTTCATCTCGAATTCGGAGGCTTTTCTTGCATGTAACAATGAGTTTTTACGCTCCAATGAGAAAACAAATCATCAACATAAAGAACCAATATTAGAGCCTCACCATCAACTATCTTGAAGTAAAGGTTGGAATCTGCATCATTCTTGGAAAATCCCAAGCTCATCAAGTACCTATCAATCCTTTCATACCAAGACGAGGTGCTTGTTTGGGACCGTACAAAGCCTTCTTTAATCTACATACATGAGACTCCTTCCCATAAATCACAAAACCGTCTAGTTGTTCAATGAACACTTCTTCAATCACACCATTAAGAAATGCAGTCTTTATGTCCATTTGATGTAACTTCCATCATTTAGCAGATGCAATAGCAATACTTGTTATGATAGAAGTGTATCGACCAATAGGAGCAAATGTTTCCTCATAATCTACTCCCTCCTTTTGAGAGAGACCTCTTGCCACAAATCTTGCCTTGTGTTTCTCAATGCTACCATTAGCTACATGCTTGATTTTGTAGAGCCATTTGGAAGACACGACTAACATCCCTAACATCATTTTTAATGATGGACTGATACTCTTTTGTCATTGCATCTCTCCATCCTTGCTGGTTGGATGCTTCTTCAAAATTGGAAGGTTCAAAATCAATGATGTGACTCATCAATGCAACATGTCCTAGGAACTTTTGAGGTCACTTGCTTTCCCTAAAATTGCCATGTGGAGCAGCATATTCTTTTGCCTCTTGTATAGTTTGACGAGCCCATAGTGGCCTTTTTTGTCCTACAGCAATATCTCTAGGCCTATCAGTTGGGTCTATAGGGTCAACTGGATCAACAGATTTGGCTGGTTCATTAGACTCCCTCTAAATATCAGGGGTATGATTAGGAGATATGTCCATATTTAGAGAAGTCTCTTGCTCCTCACTGTCTATCTCCATGTGACCATTAGCTGCATGCTTGATTTTGTAGAGCCATTTGGAAGACCATTAATACTCTTCTGTCATTGCATCTCTCCATACCTACTGATTGGATGCTTCTTCAAAACTGAAGGTTCAAAATTGATGATGTGACTCATCAATGCAACATGACCTGGGAACTTTAGAGGTCTCTTGCTTTCCCTAAAAGTGCCACATGGAGCAGCATATTTTTCTGCCTCCTATATAGTTTGACAAGCCCATAGTGGCCTTTTTTGTAGGGTCAACTGGATCAATAGATTAGGAGATATGTCCATATCCTAAGAAGTCTCCTGCTCCTCACTATTTATCTCCATGTGACCATTAGTTGCATGCTTGATTTTGTAGAGCTATTTGGAAGACAAAACTGATTTACCTTCAAGTCTTGGAACAACATCCTATACATCATTTTTAATGATGGACTGATACTCTTTTGTCATTGCATCTCTCCATACATGCTGGTTGGATGCTTCTTCAAAATTGGAATGTTCAGAATTGATGATGTGACTCATCAATACAACATGTCCTGACGACTTTTGAGGTCTCTTGCTTTCCCTAAAAGTGCCACGTGGAGCAGCATATTTTTCTGCCTCCAATATAGTTTGACGAGCCCATAGTGGCATTTTCTGTCCTACAGCAATATCTCTAGGTCCATCAATTGGTTCTATAGGGTCAAATGGATCAATAGATTTGGCTGGTTCGTTAGACTCCCTCTGAATGTCATGAGTATGATTAGGAGATATTTCCATATCCTGAGAATTCTCTTGCTCCTCACTGTCTATCTCCATGTGAGTTCCTTTGGATTTTTTGAACAAGGTTCAAAAACTCGGACTCGCCACGGACTCGGCAAACCAAAAAATTGGACTCGGACTCAGACTCAAGAAAGACTCGTCAAAAGGAAAAAATCATAGTTTTACATAAAAACACAAAGAAATTAATACATTTAAAGAGCAAAAGAGTCATCATTGATACATTACACGTCATATGAATCTCAAACACTCAATATATGAAATATCATCATAGTTGCAAACTTTAAAATGTTTAACAACAGCATAAGTTTATAAATGTTTACAAAATTAGATATAATTATAGGTCCAAATGTGAAAAACAGCAAACTGAAGACTACATTCTCCTCTTTCCTCTTCTAATATAACTCAATTTTTGACGCTTTGAACTAGTAGGCGTTGTGGTACGTAAAGGAGGAGTTGTTTCTTCTTCTTCAACATCAAAGTCCTCGTCTTCATCATCCTCCATCTCACTAGAATCAGCCAATGTTGTTGCACCTCTCTCTAACTCTGCAATATCTTCTTCAGTAAGGAGGACATCATCACCTTCATCTTGTTCATTGACCATCCAATCACCATATGGATCAATTTTGCCCAAGTCAATGGACTCGTGTGAAACACCCTCCACCTTTCAAGTGCGAAGGCAAAGGTTATACCGAACAAAGACAAGATCATTGAGTCTCTTCTAGCTCAACATATTTCTCTTCTTTGTGTGAATGTTCTCAAACATACTCCAATTTTGCTCACACCCAGAAGCACTACATGGCTGAGACAAAATATGGATGGCTATCTTTTGAAGACTAGGCGTGCTAGCACCATAATTCTCCCACCATAAATCTACAAAAAAAACATTTAGAAATATTAGAATTTAGAAATTAGAATTGAGTAAAATATGTAAGTTTGTAACAAATTAACAATCATTATCAAGTTTCTAATTTTTTCTTCTAGTTTTGAACAAAATGTTTAAGTTTCTAACTTTTACTTGGTTGTTGTTTTTCTCTCCCGTCAATTGCTTGTTGTGAAGAGAAGAGTCTCCCCTCTGCACCCTTGTAGATCTTGAACAATGAACATTTCAAAATTCATAAATAAGAATTGTCAAAGACCCAAACTCAACAATGAGCATTTCCAAATTCATGAATCATAAATAAATTATAAGATATAACAAATGTCAAATCTCACCTCCAACTCATCAAGAACCTTGTCTCTCAAGTCTTGGTCAGGAACCATCTTATCAATGCATGTAATAACACTTGACACAACCTCCTCATCAGCCTGAAATGAATCAGAGAAGTAGAATCTCGGGTTCAAGTAGTATGCCAAGGCATGTATCGGTTGGTGGAGCTAGTGTGTCCACCTATGATCAATGATGCGCTAAAGGACTTCATATTTTTTTGAATTTCCACCATAGTAATGTGAAATGGCTTCTTTGGCCCTATCCATGGCCTCATAAATGAAACCCATTGGCATTCCCTCTCCATCCACCATACAAAGAACCTTTACCAAAGGTTCTGACAGCTAGAAAAATGAAAACAAATTTTAAATTATTGCAAAATTAACCCCTAAAAATAGCAAGTAGATTCTTGTATAAATTTTATATTTGGGTTTGTTACTTACCTTGATCAACTCCTCTCCGCTTTTGTTAAACCCATCATCAAAAACAATACTTACTATCTTCTCTGCCTCAGGTTTTTTTGCATATGCAGACTGCAGCCAAGCATCAAACACAAACATTTGCCTAAGATGAGAATTGGCACCAAGAATGCTTTGCAATGTGAGGAAATGGCTAGCAAATCATGGCACTCCTAGTCGCACAAGGTCCTTGCCACTTGTGTGTTTTCTCATCAATGCGAGGACCCAAGTATGGCTATAGATGAATTTAGTGACACTTTTAGCATCTTCAACCACCCTTTCACCCAGCTAATCTTTCCAATATCCTCTAACAAGTCCAAGAAGTGTGCAGCACAAGGACTTCATGTAATTGTGGGATGCCTCTCCATAAGCATTCTACCTACAGATACATATGCAGTTGCGTTATCTGTGATAATTTGGACAACATTCTCAACTCCAACTTCCCGGATCGCCCCATCTAACAAATTGCACAAAGTCTCGGCAATTTTTATTTCCTTTGAGGCATCTATTGACTTGAGGAATACCATTGCACCATTAGAAGCCACCAAGAAGTTGAGGAGAGTCCTATTTCTCCCATCTGTCCATCCATCAGATAAGATGTTGCATCCTTTTCTCTTCCAAAAAAAATTTTGATCATCAACTAGAACCTGTGTACTTTCCACTGATTTCTGTAGCAATGGCCCATTGAAGTCATAAGTTGTTGGGGCCTTAAACCCTTTGCCTACAACTGTAAATGCGGTAACCAAACCTTCGCAATATGGTCTGCTTGCCACATTAAAAGGAAAATCGTTGCAGTACCAAAAATTTGATGCTGCTATCATTGCTTTCTCATGTTTTTCTTTATTCCATTTTCTACCTTCAAGTGAAGGTTGTGCTCCTGGAACATTGCGTGGAATAAAGAAATTTGGGTCTGATGAAGTAAGATTCTGAGTCTCAGTAACTTCATCCTCATTGTCAGCAATAGATGAGTTTAGTTAATGATGAAAGGAGGCTTCCCTTTTGCAAGTGCTTGTGAAATGAAAAAGAGCTGAACTGGATGCATTTGGATTCATTGCAGCTAGCATGGCTTGTTTTGTTTTTTCTTTTTCTTCTCTATGCGAGTCATATTTCGCAAGAAGGGCCTTCATGTGTCTAATAATCTTTGGAGTTGTATTGGGGCAGCCATCCACACCTTGTCCAAGTATGCTAGCAAGGTGGTGTTTTAATCTATTCACTCCACCTGTCATCAGTTTGCTACATTCCGTGCAAATCGCGTCTCCCTTTTTATTTCCTCATTCCATACTTCAATGCCTCATCTTTCATTTTTCCCATAGCTGTTACAACATGAAAAAAATTAAAAAAATCAGTAGGGTTTCATGAAAAAACAACAAAAAATTGATAATGAATCATTTGAAAACAATAGTATTCAAAAACAAGATAAAAATGCAAGGAAATCAGTCAAAAAGAAAAATAGAAAAAAATTTGCAACATTTCCCCTTGGTTTTCAAGATTTTCTTCATTTCTAATGGAAGGGAAAAAAAAAGTAGAAAAATTCCTTACCTAGATGTAGTTTGCAGATTTGACATTGATTCTTCAACCTCTCCACACCCTAAAACCCTGTTGTGAGCAAGAAGAAATAGCAAATGAGAGAAAAAATTTAAAAAATCCATTTTATGCATGTGTTGGGCATTTGAATTGGGTGATGCAAATCCACCTCAATGACTCGCGAGTCCCGATGATTGACTCGCGCGAGTCCAAGGCAAAGACTTGCGAGTCAAACTCGCCAGGACTCGCCTTGCGAGTCCATGGCAAGTCGACTCGGCCCGCCGTTGGACTAACAAGTCCTCGCGAGTCTGCGCGTGTTTTTGAACTATGCTTTTGAAGGCTACTTCCTCTTCGAAGATGACATCCCTGCCAATCTCAATATGTTTCCGTCTTGGGATATAAACTCTGTATGCCTTTGAAGACTCACTATATCCCATGAATATACCCTTCTTGCCTAAAGGTTCTAGTTTTGATCTTTTATCCTTGGGCACATGAATGTAAACAAGACAACCAAATATCTTTAAGTGACTAACCTCAGGTTTCACACATGTGAAGGCCTCCTCAGGAGTCATGTTTTCCAATATTCGATGAGGGCTTCTGTTCCAAACATATACTGTAATTCTGAAAGCTTCAGCCAATAGGAAACTCTGTAAACTCTAATCATGAATCATAGGCTTGTTTGCCTCTACTATGGATTTGCTCTTTCTTTCCGCAACTCCATTTTGTTGAGGATTGTACGAAACACGGAACTCCCTCTTGATCTCTGCTTCAATACAGAAATTTTTAAAAACTCCAAAGGTGTACTCCCCTCTATTATCCAATCTCAGCACTTTAATTCTTTTTCCAATCATATTTTGAACTTGAGCCTTGAATTATTTGAATCTATCAAGGACTTCCTCAGACTCCTTAGATTTTAAGAATTAGATCCAAGACTTCCAAGAATAATCATCAATGAAGGTTACATAATACCAAAAACCACTCAAGGAAGCCATGGACATTGGTCCACATAAATCAGAATGAACAAGATCTAAAATTTCCTTTGATCTACTGTCATTACTATGAAAGGGGGTCTTGACATTCTTACCAAGTCCACATCCTCTGCAAATTCCATTGTGCTCTAGACCAAGCTTTGGAAGACCCGTAACCATCTTCTCCATGGATGGAAGAGCTCTAAAATGTAAATGAGCAAGTCTCCTGTGCCATAGCTCACTCAAATTGATAGAATTGTGTAATAATGCTTGAACTGGTTGAATTGAAAATCAATATAGGCATTCTTGTCAAATGCCAATCACACGGGCTGATTCTATGCTAGAGTTCTTGGGCCATGCAAGAAATTTTCCTTCAGAAAAAGCAACCTTGTATCCTTTGTCCTCCAAGGCTGAAATGGAGACAAGATTTCTTTTGATCCCTGGTACAAACAAGACATTACTCAAATGAAAAGAGATGCCTAAATCTAGCTGGACAAAAGTGGCTCCAACTCCCTTCATGAGGTAACAAAATTCATCTCCAATTATTACTTGTAGATTTGACTTTTTCTCTACTAGGTTTGTAAGCTACTCTCTGTAACCTGTGATGTGACGTGGAGCACCACTATCTATCAACCAAGTGTCACTATCAGTTGGAACATTGCTTGAAAGAGCAGAGAAG
Source organism: Chamaecyparis obtusa (assembly GCA_027943335.1). Lineage (NCBI taxonomy): Eukaryota > Viridiplantae > Streptophyta > Pinopsida > Cupressales > Cupressaceae > Chamaecyparis > Chamaecyparis obtusa. Next base: position 39,182 of record BSBK01001679.1, read on the forward strand.
AATAGAAAACTTTTTGAGTTGTCTTTAGATTCCTTTTGTGGTGATGTATCATTAATATCTGCAGTAGAAGCATGTTGCTTAGATTTTGATATGCAATCTCAAGCATAGTGACCATACTTATCACACCTGCAACATTGGATATGAGAGAGATTCTTCTTCTTCTCTGGTTCTACAACAGCATCTGATTTTCTGTCTCTATTCCTTTTGAAAGCGCCTCTTTTTCCTTCTCTTCTAAAAGTATGTGTAGCAAGGACATGACTTTCTTCATTATGAGAGTTTCGTCCATTTCCTCTTACTGCTACTGGATTCTTCTTGAATGCAATCAGCTTGAAGATGAACAAACTTGGGAAACTCATCTCTCCCACTGATACTTTGAATAAATGGCTCCCAAGACAGAGGAAGACCATTCAATGCCAACATAACCAGTTCTTTGTCTTCAATTATGTCTCCAATAGTGCATAGCTGATCTCTCAATTCAGAAATCTTCATGAAGAAAGAGATGACTGATTCCCCTTTAGTCAACTTTATATGATTGAGCTGTTGTCTCAAGGCAAGGACCCTGCAGGTATTGTTGATCTCATACAATCCTTGTAGAGCCTCAAACATTTATTTGGCTGTCTTCATCTTGGAGATAAACGGAACTAGGTGATCCTTCACGGACTCTATCATGATCTTTCTAGCCTTCGCGCCATTGTTATTCCATTAAATTTTCTCTACATTATTGGATGGCTTGGGTACATTGTTTTCCACAAAATCTAGAAGATCATTTTCTTCTAAGACAATGAGAACTCTGAATTTCCAGGAGTTGAAATTTGACACTCCATCAAGCCTATCTTCTACCTTGATGCCGTTCACCATCTTCGTTAGATTGTCCTAGATATACAATTGTCTTGACTGCTTAAACAAATCTGATCGGATGCTTACTTAAGCCCACTCTGATACCATGTTAATTTTTCAGATCAGAAATGCAAATAAGCAGAAATACAGTATTTAGATTAATGACACAGCAAGTTATCCTGGGAAAACTCTCCTACTTGAGGGAGAAAAACCCAGAAAAAATGGTCCTTCTATATTAGATGAATAATTGCAGAACCTGCAAGTTTTATTACAATGACTGAAGACACTTCTTTAGAATTCGAATCTGCTGGAGGCAAACTGTTTCTGCTGAAGGAGATGTTCAGATAAATAAATAAAAATGATGATTGAATAAGAGGATTCTATCCTCTTTAAATATCAACACCAAGCGAATTCCTTTCTAAGTCAGCCCTAGAAGAATAAATATATTGTTGGCTGACCTACATTAATCAAATTATATTTAGGAGAAAATATCTCCTGCCGCTACAACACTAACACTTCTTTCAGACACCTAGGTGTTGGCAACAAAAGTTCCAAACATATCCAATAGGACAACATTTACGAGCACTTTATTAATACACCTCTCCTTAGCACCAAATTTCAGTTGCATTCCTTAGTAATGGACAAAGCAGCATCCTTGATCCAACCTAAAGGATATGGTTGGGTGTGTTGACAAGTTTCTGAACCAAGAGTTTAAACAAACTCTTGAGAATGAGAATAGCTTGAAGTTGAGAATAAAAATAAAGTGAATAAACTTTAACATTATCGATTTGTATCTTAATGCAAAACAACATTATATGCTCTTTTTGCTCTTGTGCTTTCATATAGAAACTAACCTTCTTTGCGGCACAAATATTTTAGAAATGAAGTCTAAACTATTTTCCAATAAAGATAGGGATAGTAATTATTTTACACTTCTCTGGATGTAGCTTCTAGCAAGCTTCATCTGTATGACCATTGACATCACAATTGTTGCAATGTAAGGTTCTGAACTTGTGAAAATACCTTCACTTCTCAGCCTTGGCATTTCTTGGCATTTCTTGGCATTTTCCAGGTGTTAGTTTTTATTGTATGAGCTGGCCATTAGTTTTTAAGTGAATGTTGCAGGTTGTATGTGCTGGCCATTTTAAGACATTGTGCCCTAGCCGTTCCTATGAAATCATTTGCCTGTGTTGGGATTTGAAGGCAAGGGTTCTGGGTATTATTCTAAGGCTTCCTAGCATATTGACAACTAGGTCTGATGTGTCTTTTAGGAACCATCGGAAAAGACTGATTTTTCAAGCAGGGCAAAACATTTCTGAATTATTTATAAATCATGGTGTGAGCGTTTAAGGGTAAAATGCCTTTGTTTTGAGGCTGTCTGGAGGCACTCGGTATAGGAATTACTGCTGCACACATTTTTGAGTTGAACAAAGTGATGGGAATGAAGTTATCAGTTTCCTATAGCCTGCCACCTCTGTCCCATGTGAAGGACAAGCATGCATACTGGTGGGAATTTTTCAGGCCTATTGTGGTCCTCTTTTCACAAACCCAAGACTCTTGTGTATTTCTGGAAGCTTTCTGAGCAGTCCTGCGCAGGTTTATGCCTTATTTTATGGAATACCACAGAAAAATGGCAGGGTCTAGTGATTTACAAACATGAGCAGAATGGCAAGTGGGTAGTGTTGAAGTTCTGGTAGCTACAAGATAAATTATTTATACCTGAGTTAATCTTTTCAGCCTTATCAGAATATGTTTGGTATACTGGATTGTTATTCTCACTCCTTGGTTCAGTTTCGTGTATGGATGTTTATCTATATTCTTGGTTCTCTGTCATGAATCTTCGGGAGCTGCTTATCATCTCTTCAGAAACTTCTTCAGTGTTCTTCATCTACATCAGGATGCATTTTGAGTTCTGATCTATGTTCTCTCTGCAAGATATGCTATCATATATGTGTTTATATTCCTTACTTTACACAGACCAGTCTATGTATTCTATCGGAGGTGTTCCAGCTTCTTTCTCTTATCGTCAACACTCAGCTGAGACATCGTATGATTGCCCGCACTGTGGTTGAGCTGTTCGAATGTGGTTGGTTTTTCTTCATATATATTATTCTTGTTTTGTATATCTTCTTTATCACTGAGATAGTTTGTCTTGGCACCAAGATTGGATGACTTGTCACCAGGAATGGATGACTTGGCACCGTTTATGTCTTGCCAACAGTTCAAGGATGCTCGTTATTGGTATGTCATTGAAGAGTCTTCATGGTGAGTGTCATTGGTTCTTGTAACCACTATCTCTTGGCATTCTGTGGGAGCCTCTTTAGTAACGTCAATGTTTCTATGTATCATGAGATGGAAAAAAAAGGACCCTCATGGCACATTCGTTCTTCTTGATGAAGCCGGATGGCATTATCGTGGATGACTGTTTTGGCTGGAAGGGATGTATCTTGATATTATGATGTGTTTATCGTGATTGTCTCTCTCAGATACTTAAGAGTATGGTGTGTTTATCACATGGTTTAACATGATTGTAGGATTACAAAACGACAAGCTATGTAATTGCCGTCAATTCCTTCTTGTGCAACAAGCTTTGCCTCTTGGTCTTTAAACGATTTAGATATTCTTTGTTGCGGCCAGTGTGTGCAGAGGTTTAGTGAGATGATGATTTAAGCATGATTCTGTTTTGTCTTTTCTGGGTCAATTGTGCAGACATTATTGGTGTATTTCCTGTGTGTGATCATATATATGTACTGATCATTTTTGTATTTAGGATCAGTGAAATACATGAGGATTTGTGTGTCCTGTAGATGCCAAGCAGGTTCTTTGCTTAATTATAAAAGCGCATACTACTGATGATTGTTAAGAGTTAAAAATCTTTGTGAAAGATTCATCTATGGATTAAGCTTGATAGCATTGTATCCAGATTTTTATCTTTCAATAAAGGATCTAACTTTTGTGCGGCTGGGTTTTCACCCTCAAGTGGAGGGTTTTCCCAGGATATATCATTGTGTAATTTGTTCTTGAGTGTTTTGAGTTTCGTAATATTGTTTCTCTGTTTTCTGGTTCAAAAATTAACAGGTAGAAGTTCCAAGTGGCTTAACCATAACAAAATTGTGCCTGTGATGGAAAGATGGCAAAGACAAGTCCAAATTCTGTGAAGTGAAGAATTAAAGAGAAAAGGCATTGTGCTGTTACTTCTAAGTGGTAAAACCATTATGAAATAGCAGCATGTGGTAAGATAGTTAGTGATCCATGCCCAAATCTTGAAAAAGGAAAATGAAAATCATCCACTTTAGCCACTAAAACAAAGTAGAAGAAAACACCTAAAAGTTCCACCCAAATACAAAAAGAGAAAAGTATGCCACGTGTCATTTGAGGGAGGCATGGTCATGTAGCAATTGTGCCATGACAAAAGACAAGGTGATATACCAGTCATAGAAGCACCCTTAACCAAGCTTAAAATATAAAACATGTAGTCAGGCACATTTTGGTCAAGGTTCAGAGTCAGACACTAGGAAGTGACACTCAAGTTATATGGCAAGTTTTTATTGTGGTAAAAAAACCTTGATATATTCACAGAGATCAAATGATCTATATATACAAAAGAATAGACGATGTTTCCTTAGGAAACGATCGTAAAGAATAGAAACTTTCAATTCTAACTATAGAAAACTAAATATTAGAAACATTCTAATATTTGCAAGATATTTACAAACAGATAATAGATAACCATTAATAGCATATAAATATTCATTTAATACCCTCCCTTAATGGTTAATCTATCCACTACACCAAGCTGTCCTCTGAATTTGGAAAACTTGTCTAGACCAAGAGGCTTGGTCAGAATGTCCGCAGTCTGATCCATTGTAGGAACATACTGCAAATGTATTGTCCCATCTTCAACCAATTGCCGGATGTAATGACAATAAACATCTATGTGCTTGGTTCTTTCATGGAAGACTGGATTGCGAGCTAACTTGATAATGCCTTTGTTATCAACAAACAAAGTGGTCGGGCCTGCTGGTGACATCTGCATATCCCCAAGCATCCGACGAACCCAAATTGCTTCACAACCTGCCTTAACTGTCTCTCTATATTCGGCCTCTATAGAGGAGAGAGAAACTACTTGTTGCTTCTTACTGGTCCATGTGACGGCACTAGATCCCAAACTAAACACATATCCAGAGGTTGACTTTTTATCGTCAACACAGCCTGCCCAATCTGAATTTGTGAAACCACTGAGTCTAGGAGTAGGACTCCGAGAGTAGAGAATCCCATAATTAGGAGTGCCCTTCACATAACGAAGCACACGCTTAGCAGCTATCCAATGATTAGTGGGAAATGTAGCTAACATAAAGCGGGAAATGTAGCTGACAGCAAAGCTAATATCAGGTCTAGTAGCAGAGAGGTAGATGAGGCTACCTACTAGTTGCATGTATGAAGTATCATCAACAGGAGGAGAATCAGATTTGGCTGATAACTTTAGACCTTTCTCCATGGGTGTAGATGCAGGTTTGCAATCCTACATACGGAATTTGTCCAACAGAGCTCTAACATATTTGGACTGAGAAATGAATATACTAGTAGACTATTGCCAAACCTCAACACCTAGGCAATAATGCATGAGCCCAAGGTCAGTCATGTCAAAAGACGGGCATAAACTCTGTTTGATTCCCTGAATTAAAGATGTCGAACTGCCAGTGATGATCAGATCATCCACATAAATAACCAGAAGGATGATGTCACTATCAGTAGTCTTGATGTACAAATTTGAGTTTGATGAACTCCTCTAGAAGCCTAGATCACTGAGGTACTTATCAAATTTCATGTACCATGTTTGAGAGGCCTGCTTCAAACCATAGAGAGCTTTCACCAATCTAAGAACCTGGTGTTCTTTACCAGCAACCTTGAAACCAGGAGGTTACGTCATGTAGACCTCTTCCTGTAGGTCACCATTCAAGAAAACACTCTTGACGTCCATCTGATGGACCTTCCAGCCAAACTGTGCTACCATGGCTAGGACTAATCTGATAGCGCTCATCTTTGTTGTAGGAGCAAAGGTCTCCTCATAATTAATGCCCTGATGCTGAGAAAAGCCCTTCGCAACTAAACGACCCTTGTACTTATCCAAAGTACCATCAGACTTGTATTTGATTGTATAGACCCATTTGGAGCCAATGGGTTTCTTCCCTGGGGGAAGATCAGAAAGGACCGAGGTGTTATTCTTTAGCAGGCTCTGGTGTTCAGATTGCATTGCTTGTTCCCACTCTAGAATCCCTTTAGCCTCTGAGTATGTTTGTGGTTCAAACACACTGTGAATGTTGGCCATGAGAGCAAAGTTGACTAATTATGTAGGTTTGCTCTTTTTCCGAGTAGTTCTCCCATCGATGAGCTCATCATCTCGAAGATCCGCAAGTGTTTTAACCCACCATTTAGGCCGGAGAGGAGAAGGACCAACATTTGCATCAGGAGATGTGTTGTGAGGTTTTCACACCATCGCCCCAAATTTTGGGGACCCCCATTTTCGATTTGGACTTGGCCTTCTTCCTGTTTTCGATTGCTCGAGCCTTGATGATTTTTGTGAGATTTTTGATATTTAGTGTCAATGGATTGAATTGTTCGAAATAAAGTTCACTTGCTAACGATGATTTGATGTTAATCTGAACTTATTTCTAACCCTCAATTTCGATTTGGGCTAACAATTTCATTTTGTGCAATTCAATTTCATTTTCTTGGCATTTTGTTATGGATCTTCGAAAATTTGGGCTTATCAATTTGGAAATTTTGCTTTGAAAACGTTTAATTTTGGGCTAAAATTGTTATAATTTCGATCATCAAGGATTAAATTGGATAATTCATCATTTGGCATTGAAAATAAATTCGGAGATTAAAGAGTTAAATTCTAAGCCTAATATATCGATTTTTATTTTTAAAAAATAAAAAGAAAAAAATAACCTTGGTTATAGAAATCGATTTTTGAGCATTAATCATATATATCTTGGGCTTAAATTTAATTTAAAAAATAAATAAAAGCATGTGCCATTGAAAATTTAAATAAAAAATCAATTAATTTTGGTGATTTTCGAAATTAATAAGGTGGGAATTAATTGTTTTTTTTTGCTTGCATTTATTTCCTAATGCTGAGTCGTCCCTCTAATTCATTGATTTATTTGTTTGTTTTGTTTTTCGGTGCTCTTTGTAGAGGGTCGGCCCTCATAATGGCAGCCTCCAAGCGGGTATATAGAGGGGGTGTCTCCCTCCCTCTCTCCACACTCGAACCCAAAGGGCAGCTCCTCTAGGTGCAAATTAAGGAGCAGAGCAGGCCCGAATCAAGGGTGTTTGAAGGCAACCTGTTTGGAGGCGAATTTAGATAGCAGTCCCGAGTTTGGCAGGCCCGAATTTTGGTAGCAGGCAGTCTAAGCAGGGTCCGAATTTGAGATAGCAGTGTGGATGCCCTTGGAATTGCGAATTTTGTGAAGTCAGATTTGCGAATTGGAGAGTTTGCATAGGTGAAGGTGGCACCGAATTTGGAGCAGGCAGGTCTGCCATTTGGTTGGAGAACGATTTCTTGAGGACTTGTGAAATTGTTAAGAGGATCAGATTTGGTGTGTGAAGGCAGAGGGATCAGATTTGAGAATTTGTGGGATAGCAGAATTTCGAAGTATTTGTGAAGGGATTTGATTTGTGTAGTGGCTTGTATCCATGTTTTTGTGGCCTAGTATGTAAGAAGGGGGGTATTTGAGGCTAAATTCTGAGTGTGAGGCTTGTGAATTTTCATAGAGGATCTCAGATTTTAATTGAGAAACTATGTTTTAGTAGTGTCTTTTAGCCTTTTCTCCTTAATTGTTATTGTTTCTTTGGTCACTCGATTGTTTGAGTGTCGGAGACAAGCTCCGTTGAGAGAGAAAGTTGGTTCTTTAAGCTGATTACTCGATTGTCGTGATTGGATTATTCCCTTTCTTGCTTGCTATGAATCACTCCATAGCGGATGCTAGTACAAGCAAAAATCCAAAGGGACTAATACCAAAATAGCTGACAAGGAAGTTATGATGCCCAAGACTACTTTCTTCTTGAGACTAAAGCAAGTCCAAAACACTAACATCGGTACCATTGACATGATACAATTGAGAGATAGGTTGAAAGAGGCCAATCCTCTATGGCAGGAAGAATCAGTAAGTGTGGAATTGTATAAGGAAGAGTTCAGTATACCCCAGCAGTGGACATGGCATAGCTAGGCAGGGCTAAGCTAGTTTGGTTACAATTGAGAGATACGTTGAAGAAGAACATGAAGGCCATGAAGGTTAAAGAAGGCAAGAATAATGAAGGTGAAAGCGAGAAGATAGGTTGATGGGGTCAAGTTCAATTTCAAGGTGGTGGCCAAGAGCAAGGCTCTCAAATTGCAAAGAGGTTAACATCCAGGCAAGCCACCGAGGCCAAGGCAAGATTACCCCAAGTGCATGGAGACCTCACTCTTTCAAGGACAGGACATCAAGTACAAGCAAGTTCAAGTGGTGATGAGAAAGTTTCTAAGGACAAACTCAAGCATCCAAGGCTTCACCTCATCTCAAGGATTGAATAAATTTATAAGATAAGGTTGATGAGGTGGCAATTTCATGTGCATGCAATCAAATCATGCCAAGTGTCCTATGTTCTCATTGGTTGACAAATTATTGTAATTTCTCATTGGCCCACAAAGTTGGTGCCCTCATGTAATTGGTTGAAAGATGGTAACCCTAATTAGGGTTTGTAAGGTTTAATCTTGGCCCTTGATTTTGCCTCTTAATCTTGGCCACTCGTAATTTTGAGCCTCTATATAAGGCCATTTGTTCTCATTTGTAAAAGAGAGTTATGTTGGAGAATTGTTGCCAAAATACTATCAAAATTGTTCTCTATTCATTGTTGTGGTTTGCATGGTGGATATACATGATCATTTTGGTGTATTGCATGTTTCTTCTCATCTCTCAAATTAAAATAGGATTTCATTTCAAAGTTGTTAAAGTAAGAATAGAAGTAGATGGCTAGTTGTATGGTGATATTGGTAGATGTTTGATAGGGATCTATATACTAGGCCACTAGCACCTTAGCGGCTTGTTAAGGAGCCTTGTGTGGTAATCTAGTCTCATTCCCCTTGAATCATTGCATCTATGGAGGTAACGCCGCTGGCAAGCTTTCATTAGGTTGATCCCCGTCCATTTGCCAATCTTTCCATTCAGTAGTAGTAGTAGTAGAAGTAATCAGTAGTTCAATAGTTGAAGTTGAGAAGTTGAAGTTTGAAAGTTTGAAGAGCAAAGCTAGAAGTGATATAAATTAGTTTGATGAGCGAAGTTGGAAATGATATAAAAGAAGAAAGTTATCTCATCATCATCATAGCAAGAGTTTAACATCCCTGAATGAACAACGTAAGCCCGCCGAAGTGATTACCAGCAAATCACATTTTTATAACTAAGTTAGTATCCACAGGTGTAAGGAACCTTGGAGTATCCTCGTATACTTTTCAAGAGAGGGTTGAGTGTTTGGTACGCTGTATCAAGTATTCAATTGCTATATGTTATGTAGTGGTACAAAACTGACATCAACAAGATGCTCGATGATCAGGTTCCTCATCAGAAGAATCTGGATCAAACTCAGGTGAAGTATCTACAAATCTGGGTGATCCTGCAGGAGAAGTTGGAGGTGTCTATACAAGAATCACTGGTATAACTGAAGCTGCAAGAGCCCTCCCATCAGGTGGACCTAATGGAAGTCGTACTCCCAAATCATGAGCCTTCATAGGCTGATCTTCCAGATCAAGAATAGGAGAGACAGGCATGAATGGTCCTCTCTGCTCATCAAAGACTACATCACGACTATACAGGAGATGAGATGTCGTAGTGTCGATCAGGCGGTAGGCTTTGTGAAGACTACTGTATCCAGCAAGCATGACTTTCTGACTCTTGGCATCCAACTTGGTGCGTGATGCATCAGGGATCCAAACATAGGCAAGAGAGCCAAAAACCTTTAGGTGACTGATTTTGGGCTTGCAACCTGACCAGGCCTCTTCCGGAGTCTTACCTTTGACCGCCACAGTGGGTGACCGGTTCAAAAGATAGACTGCAGTGTTAACTGCTTCTGCCCAAAACTTCTTTGGAACATGTCTGTGTTCGAGCATGGATCGAGCCATCTCAGTGATTGTTCTGTTTCGACGTTCAACTACACTGTTCAGTTGTGGTGTGTGGGGTGAGGTTAACTGGCACTTGATGCCATGAATATCACAGAAGCTAGAGAATTCAGTAGAACAAAATTCCCCCCATTATCTATCCTAAGAGAAATAATAGATTTCCCAGACTCTTTCAACTACAGGTTTGAACTTCTGAAATATGGTAAACACATCTGATTTCTTTTGGAGAGAAAAAAAAATCATGAAAACAAAACCTTAGATAGGTTTAAAGACAGATTTCTCTCTGAAGATCACAAAATAATTTCAAAAATTGGAACTGAATAAAAAGCAAACATGAAAGAGCATTAAGTAGCGAGAACCTTTTCTCCCCATTGCTACTGTATGTTAGTCAAACTTGATCTTTTGAGGTAAGGGTCTCATATTCTCAGCAAAGTAGATAGTCCAGTTTCACAACAGCTTTACAGGTTCTAAAATCATGCTCAAGTCTCCACGGTTTTTTTATTGTATCACAGAAATCAATAGGTTCAGCGTTCAATTGGATTAGAAGATTCATAGTAACATTGGATGTCAGCGCTATTGATTTCGCTCGAGCCTCAAGACATGTTCATGTGTTGTACTAACACTGAATGTTTTTAGTTTGTGTCAAGAGCAGCATAGTAGTGTTCATCGTCGTAGGAGTTTTTGTTGAATTTCATCAGCCCCAAGGAGAAATTCACAAAGTTTAGATGATGCAGCAAAATTTGCAACTCAAAGTTATTTTATATTTTAAACATTAATTTAGCGGAAAAAGCTGCTCTTTTTCAAATAAGATGGATTTTTGAGCCTATTCTTTGAATTTTCTTTAATTATTTGTTTTAAAACTTAGATACTGATGCGCCCAGGATTCCGGCCGATGCGAATGCGGGTGCATTCGGGTACCGATGCAGAGCCGGATGCCCTGTGGATGCCATCTGGGAGTGCATCTGGGCACCCAGGATGCGCTTCCGGATGGCATCCGCAAGGCATCCGGGCGCATCCGGACGCGTCAAACCAAAAAACATAGGCCCAGACATTTTTTTGCCAAAACCCAACTCAAAAACAAATTAAAACATGTGTTTAAATGAATATTTTATTCATTCTTTGTCTCCTAAACCCTAAAACGGCCCTAGAAGAGGCCATTCAAAGATTTTTCTTCTCATTTCTTATGCAGCTTGCTTCTTCTCTCATTTTCTCTCCTTTTTCGATTTTGAAGCTAAGGTGATTGTTTTCGAAGAGGATCGTTCGTGGGCTGAGAGATAGCTTCCACAGAGGAGTTTTCAGCATCAAAGGTAAGCATTTGATCCCATTCTTGAGTTCTTTAATGGATTTTTTTGAGGTTTTGATGAATTTTTTCAAGTTTGGGAAGAAATATTTCAAGTTTTTTTTCATTTTTTTTAAGAAATAATGAAACACATTTAGCTATTTGTTTTAGACTATTTTTGTATCATTGTTTTGCACTTGTAAGCTTGATGTTCATAGTTTTTTTCTAAATTATATTTATTTATTTTCTTATTATAGCAAGGAAATCAATTGTATTGTGCAAGAATGGCCGCCACCGATAGTCTAAGTTCAGTGGGAGGGCAAAGTAACGATAATTTTAATATTGATGTAGGATCTCCTTTATGGAGACATACCACAAGAGTATCACAGGTTTCAGGAGGTGGCTCGTATCTTTGGAAGTGCAATTATTGTCAAAGTAAAAAAGGAAAACCATTCAATAGCTCATATTCCCGAGTCAAACTTCATTTTATGGGCCTTGCTGGAAAAGGTATTGAAATGTGCAAAGGCACAGGTGGGAAGGGGTTGTCTAATGCACAGATAGCTTCATTTGTAAAAGAACAAGAAGAGGCTGATTGTTTGGTTAAAAGATCAAAAAAAAGTTTTTATCTACCTCCATCCGGAAAGAACAAAATGCAATTACCCAATGAACCAGTTGTCTCCTCCAAACATCCATTCTTGGAAGTACCTGTACCGGGAGAGGAAGAGGAAGAAGTAGAAATTACAGCCTGCAAAAGAGGCCCATTGGATAGTGCATTTAAAATGGAGGCAAGAGAGCTTGTTGATGAAGCTATTACACGTTGCCTCTATGCCAATGGTCTTCCTTTCAACTTGGTAAGATCACCATATTGAAAGGAAATGGTGGAAGCCATCAATAAAGCCCCAGCTGATTATGTAAGTCCCAGGTATGAAAAGGTGTGTACCACTTTGTTGCAAAAAGAGAGGACTGCTACAGAGAGGGCTCTTCAACCAATTAAACATTCTTGGAAAACTTCGGGTATAACTATTGTGTCTGATGGATGAAAAGATACAAGAAATCGACCATTGAGTAATGTAATTGCAATGTCCCCAAAGGATCAATGTTTTTGAAGGCTGTTGATTGTGAAGGGCAGGTGAAGGATTCACAGTTCATTTGTAGAATTCTCATTGAGGCCATAGAGATGGTGAGGAGTGAGAATGTGGTATAGGTGGTTACACTCCCTAAACTTGATCATGCAACAAATTGGCACTCAAATTGATTGGGTGAAGCAAATTTACCAAGATCGGGAGGAGATTCAAATGTTTGTGACAAACCACCACATGTCACAATCCATATTTAGATCATTCTCCAAATTGGAGCTGCTGAAGGTAAACTCAAATTGCAATTACTAAATTAGTAAATTTCATTTATTTATTTAATTTGAATAAATTTTATGTTCATGTTCAATTATCAAATTGTATATAACTTTGCTTAATATTTATTAACAATTGTTAACTTGCTTTATGCTTAGGTTGCTGAGACATGTTTTGTGTCTCATACTATTGTTATCAAACAACTTGTCAAGGTGCAAATAGCATGAAGCCAAATGGTCATTTCTAACCAGTGGGGTATATGGAAGGCTTCAAATTCAGAAAGAGCCCAAAAGGTCAAGGCTTTGGTCTTGGATGACAGTTGGTGAGCTCGTGTGCAATTTGTATTGGATTTCACGGACCCTATCATGACCATGCTCCACTTTGCCGATACAGATACACCTTGCTTGGGGGATGTGAATGATGGCATGGACACCATGGTTGAGAAGGTAAAAGTTTCCATACAAAAACATGAGAATGACCCCACAGAATGTGAAGCCTTATGCAATAAGGCGGAGACAATCATTCATCATCGTTGGGAGAAGATGACTACCCCATTGCACCTCCTCACATATGCATTATCTCCAAGGTACTGTAGTCAGCAAGTACTTGGTATGCCAGGAAGAGTTGCACCATATGTGGATGAAGAAGTTGCTAATGGGTGCTACAAAGCTTTTACAAGGCTCTTCCTAGATGATGAAATGCACGACACAGTGAGGGAAGAATTTGGCTTATTTGCTTCAGGTTCAAAAATGTCTCCATTTGCAATAAAGGAGCAATATAAAATGGGAGCTATCACTTGGTGGTACAAGTATGGTCAACCATACAAGCATCTACAAGGTATTGCAATCAAGATCCTATCACAAGCAAGTTTTTTTTTGTTTTTTGTTTACCACATGTATTCTACAATTTAGTGTTTAACATTCTTTAAATTGTTTTCATTTGTATGTTTAATTGTGTGAACACTATCCAGGTTGCAAGTTCTTTTGCTGCTGAAAGGAATTGGAGTACATACTCCTATATCCATTTAGTGAAGCGCAACCGGTTGGGCTCAAAGAAAGCAAAAGACTTGGTTTACATTCATACCAACTTGCGTCTTTTGTCACGCAACCAGAATGAATACAAGGAAGGGTCAACCAAGCTTTGGGATGTAGCTCCTGAGTGTGCAAACTTGGATGCAACGCTTCATGATATTACTACAGTCACAAATGATGGTGATGATACCATGACACATGGTGCATCTAGCACAAGTGGAACCATTCTTGGTTCAAATGATCATGAACTTGCAGCAGTTGGAGATAATGAGAATGCGGATTTTCTTGAGAATCCTTATGATTCTCAATCTGATTAATGAATCTTTAGTCTTGACTCTTGAATCCTTGATTGATAAACAATGAAACATTGAATGATGAGCTAAGTTTTGAGTTTGTAATTAGTTATTGAACTTCTTTCTATTTGAATATTTTTGTCTATGAAGTTTTAAGTTGAAATTGAACTATCAAATATGAAATATCCTGAATCTTGTCACTTGATCAATGGTGAAGTATCATTATTCTGATAATCTGATTCATACTATCAAATGATTTATTTAATATTTTTGTATATTTCAGATTTCTTGCACTTCATATATATATATATATATATATATATATATATATATATATATATATATATATATATATATATATTTTAAAATATATATATATATATATATACACACGCATCCGCACCCGAATCAGCAACTTAGTTTTAAAATGAGTATGATTCAATTTTCAAAGATGTTTTATTTCTTCTTTTACATCCCGTTTGGTAGCGGACCATTTCCAGCATTTGCCTGGAATTGGCATTTGTTATTGCCCATTTCGTCGAATCCTCAGTTTGGCAGTGCAATATGAAAATGGAATAGGAATGTGTTAATGCTCATTTTGGTTCAAAATGAGCATTAACATCTTCCATTTAAAAAGGTGGAATTGGGATTTGAAATTGGAATTTGAATGCAGGGAAAGCAAATTTTTAAATTTTTCATGTCTACACTTAATTTTTTAATTTTTTATTTGTGTGGGGGGGATATAATTTATTTTTTATTTGTCTAGGTAATTTGTAACTTTGTTGTTTATTCGAATTTATATTCGAAAAAAATTCAAATTTTTTGACGAATTTTTTTGTTGAATTTTTTGACGAATTTTTTTCGATTTTTTTGACTAATTTTTTTGTCGAATTTTTTTTCAATTTTTTTTTAAAAATTTGATTTTTTATTTTTTTGAATTTTTTCTCGAATTTATTTTCTAAATTTTTTGTCGAATTTTGGTTGCAATGATTGTAACTTGGTTGTCTGCCACCAACTTTGGCTGCCTAAAACAGTCCGCGATTCTATTTTAAATTCAATTCTATTAATAAAAATAAATTATTAAATTCAAAAACATTAAAACAATTCAAAAAAAAAAAAAAAAAATCATACTCAAATTCCAATTCCAGTTTCAAAAAGTGGAACCAAACGGTCCAAAAATAATTCAGAAATGAAAAACCGGATTATCAAATCCATGATTTGACCCTTTCCAGCATTTGATCAAATCCATCATTTCCTAATTCCCGCTACCAAACGGGTCCTTTTAGGGATAGGGTTGCCTTAAAATTTTATTAAAAATATTTATTTTTCATTTTATCCCTAAAAGCACCTCTTGAGAAAATGGAATTTAAAAGTTCTTTGAGCACATAATTTGTGATTCCACTTTATTCCAGATTTACATTGGAGAAGTCTTCATTCAAACTTTGAAATTAAATCATTGTGTTATGTTGTGAAAATTTGATAAGTTCATAAAAAAAAAGATTCATGTTTAGCTTTGTTCGGCACTTGTATCTATTCTATGAAATAGCTTTGTATGCTTCTGAGAGATTATTTATTTTCAATCTCACACTATGTTTAATACAGTTAGTAAAGTGTTTCTTTTGTTTAAAGAAATCTTGTTGTTGATACAAATCTGTTGGTATCTACTTTAATCCGTGGATAGTATTATTGTTTAGCTACAGAAATAAAAAAAATCCTCTTGATGAAATAAAGAACTTTCAAGTCTTGTGCTCTTACCTCCAAGATGAAAAAAAAGTTGAATTTGACTTCAAGATTTTATTTTCATTAAAAACCCCCAAAAATAAATTGTACAATGTGCATAAGTAGCCAAGCTTGTTTGCTGTTTTAGACATTAGGAGTGGAATAGAACTTAGTGACCTTTCTCTACAAATTTGAAAAAGGGATTTCCTCACATATTCTTCTGATTTGAGTTGTCCTAAAAAGGATTAATAAAAACACTAACAATTGGCAAGTGCACAACTAGACGTAATGAGTAAAATTCTTTATAGTTATTAAACAAACAGATATTCACGTAGCAACTCCCTAAATTCATGAAGGGGAGAGAGTAACATTTGATTTGTGGATTGAAGAAGTCATTATATGGATACAGGCAGACACCTCTAGTGTGGTATGAGAAGATTTGTCGCTATCTTTAAGCGTTGGGTTTCAAAATCTTTGAAAAGGATCCCATTCTATATACAAAACAACTGATAGACAAATTCTCACTACTGTTCTCTATGTGGATGATCTAAATCTAACAAGGAAAAACGTTGATTTGATTACTGAAACAAAGTAGCAGTCAATCTTACAGTTTAAGATAACATATTTGGGATCAATTCACTATATTCTAGCATTACAAGTTTGGTAGAAGTAAAGAGGATTGTTGTTCAACAATCAAAGTATGCCAAATAGTTGTTGATAAGATTCAAGATGGAGGATGTAAAAGTTGCCAAAACTCCATATGATCCTTGCATAAACTTGACAAAGCATATAGGTATAGAAGAGGTAGATCCTACAAAATATAGGACTCTGGAGGGGGATTTAATGTATCTATCTTACATTCAGCCTAACATCTCTTAAGTCATTGGATTGGTGGCCAGCTTTATACAAAAACTGCAAAGTAGTCACATGAAAGCTGCAAAGCATACCTTGAGATATGTGAAGAGTACTCCAGATTTTGGACTTTTGTTCAAGAGAGGATGTGTATGCATCATAGTTCCATGACTCGGACTCGCCTATGACTCGGCAAGGTTGACTCGACCCGTGACTCGCCGATGACTCGGCTATGACTTGGCAAAATGAAAAAACAGAGATTTTTTACAATTTAAAACTTGTTTCACGCACCCATTATTGAATAAAGCTTAAAGACACTAAACATCATCAAATAGAATCTAATTTGATCACATACATCCATCACATAAGTACAAACGTAAATTGTAGTTGAAGGAAATAGAAAACATAGATATGCAGAATTATAAAATATTAATATTGTCAAATGTATATAAAATCTATGAAATCCATGACATCAATTGATCAAATGTATGACAAATGAGGTTTGAGTATTTTGGCCTGTTGGGAAGTCATGTTTGTCTAGGATTTGGGTGAGAGCTAAGCTAAGTATGTCATAGAGATGGGCTCGAAACCAAGTGATTTGTAATAAAATGAGTTAAAACCCTTTGAGAATCCTTTTTCCAGCTTCAGTTTGACCTTAGAAAGCCATGATGGATTGTGGGAGGTAACCCTGCTAAAGGCTTGCTGAATCTTGAAATTTGGCTAAGTCTGGAATTTTTCGAAAACCCCCAAAATCTAGAATCTGCATCTTAACTCCTATGAAGCTGGAACCTATCTCAAACATCCTGAAAGTATTTATACAAATATAACTTAAAGTATAAGTAATATAATAAATATTTCTTATACTTAAATGTTATATTTGTATAAATCCTCCTACCCCTGAATTGCAAATTTGGAAACTCGCATCAACAAGACCCTGTGCGGATCATGCATGCTTCAACGGATTTAAATTGGGCAAGAGATCATAATGACAAGAGATCTACTTGAAGTTATGTATTCATCTTGGGAGATTCTTTAATCTCAATGTCTTCCAAAAAGTAGAATAGTGTTTAAGAATCACTAATTGAGGAAAGGCACATTGGGTTAGATAATGCATCAATTAAAGCAATATGGTTGCAAGAGATTCCAAATCACTTGTCTGTACCAATGATTCATTGTGATAATCAAAATGCCAATAATCATGTCTTTTGTGCAAGGACCAAGCATATTGAGTTCAAGTAGCATAAAGTTTGTGATTTGTTGGAATGTCAAAAGACTTCAAGTAAATTCGTCAAGATAAAGGATATCTTCACCAGGCCATTAATAAAGATTAAGTTCATAAAATGTTTGCAGTAGTTGAGTCTCAAAGAGCTTGTCATGAAGAGGGGATTGCCATCATGACATTCTCTTTCTTGCCTTCATATCATGTGTGTTACGCTTGATGTGTTGTAAATCCTCTAATTTCACAATAAGGGAGATGTTCGAATATTATAAACATTCTTATGTAATTGATAAGCAGGAGATATTTTCCAGAGCAAGTCATATTGTGATATTGCTATCAAGATTCAACTGTGTAGTTTTCGAGTCAAACTCATTGACTTGTGTTTCATGATAGTGGTTCACAAGAACCCATCTCTCATGAGAATGAATGGAACACTTAACACTCATGAAACATGGGTCAATGAGTTTGACTTGAAAACTACACAACTGAATCCTATAGCAATATCATAATTTGACTTGCTATGGAAAATATCTCCTACTTATCAATTGATGAGCTCAAGGGGCTCTATAATGAATGATTCATAAGGCACAACACTTGTTGAAGGCTTTGCAAATGGTGTAGCAAGCTAAGTGGGCTTAACCTTGGAGGAAACTCCATGGTTAAGTGTGTTTGAGTTGGAGCAATATTGGGATGGGTGACCTCCCAAGAAGGCATGATGCTTCCCCCCTGTGAGCATCAACTAGATGCAATGAATGTTAAGTGTTCTACTCATTCTCATGAGAGATGGGTTCTTGTGAACCGCTACTCATGAAACATGGGTTAATGAGTTTGACTCGAAAACTACACAGTTGAATACTGATAGCAATATGACAATTCATTTATAATGTTTCATTATAATTACACTTTATAGTGCTTCAATATCTGCAAACCAAGTTGATTAAAAGTGCTTTATATCAATGTTTGGTGTATGGGTTTTTCCAGCATGGATTATACCTAATAGGTCTTTGGTTTTTTAGTTCTAGTTAAAGAGACCAATTGTACAATGATTGGAACTGAAGCAAAACTATGTTGTTTAATTTAATTTTACAATAGTGACTTAATGAAGTTAGGGTACCAAATGTACTTGCAATTTAATTCTTTTGTCTGAGTGTTCCACCCTTTCCTTCAATACACGTCTTTTATCTACTACTTCACCCCTTCCTTATACATAAGTACTATGTGAATAAATTATTTTTCATAACAGCTCCAAAGATCTTCCTCTTCGATAAAATTATTAAGCCCATAGTTGTGTACATTTCTAAGGTTTGACACCTTAGTTTGGAATCTTATGAATAGTCTAGAGTTTAGAGGGTGTATTAATTATGTTTTAACATATGATCCCATGCAAACAAACAGCTCTTCAATGCATTGCCGAAGAAAAAATTTGTCACACAATCCATTCATATCAACAAAATTTCAGACAGTTTATATAAAGGCTTAGATCCATGGGCAATTAGAATTCATCATGTCATAGATATCCATTTTGGCACCCTACTACTTAAAGGGGATTGCCTCTCTAGGTACCTCCAAATGTCAGTATTGATGGTTCTCCAAGGTTCATTTGCTCTTCCAATCCATTGACATTCCTCCTTCGTAGAGCCCAGAAATTCATAGAGCCCAGGAAGAAGCCAACAATCAGCACAGCAACTAGCACAAAGAACTCAAGCCATCAAAGTTGAGCTCCAACAACAAATATGACCATACTCACGCCAACCTCCACAACCAGCAATGAAAATGAAGATAAATGCTAAAACCCTGATCAACCATCAATAAGACTAGATCCTCTACACATGGTATCGACATCTTTCCCTGGAAATTATTCAAAACCCAGAAATTTGTCTTGATATAAGTCTACAAAAATTTCAATAGTCTTCAATAATTGAATCCAAGTGTGGAAGCTGAGTGGCTCCACCTACAACTAGCTATGGTAGATCTTCCACAACCAAAAACAATTTTCCTTAGGGTTTTGTCCTAGGGTTTTTGCTCCACAAGAAGCTCTCAAAATCCACAATAGAGAAAATAAACCAAACATGAGCAAATGAGCTTCTAACCACTTTTATATCACCCCTTGAAACTTGCCGGAAGGCCTTTTCAAATTCCCGCTTAAATATTTTATTAAAGCTCAATAATAAAGTGACCTATTAATATTTCTTTCTTTTTTTCACTTTAGTCACTTTATTAAATAAATTAAGATATGGTTATCTGTAACATGTTACTTTAATGGACAACTTTAAATAATTAATTTAATTTATTTCCTTATATCCCAGAATTAGCCTATGGGAAGTCACCTCTGACTACAACTCGGAAGGGGTCATTATACCCCTTTTGCCTAGTTCTTTGCTATTGTTATTCTTTGACCTTTATTAAAATTAATATAACTTACTTATTTATTTGTCCCCCAAAAATCAAATTCAAGGTGCTAGAAGTTGGACGTAAATCTGCAGTTCAAAGGTTTTTCTTTTATCCAATATTTCCTCCATCCCATTGATTAAAAACTGATCTTTTGGAGGAGCCTTTTTGAGGTAACAAGTATTCTCTTTGTCAATATAAAAGAGTGGCTGGGCAATTAATTTATTTGCAAGATGTATCAATCAGTAAAGATCCTTCTCGCAGAAGTACTTTGTTCCTGAATAAATTGCAGATATGAAATAAGATTGAAGAGAGAGACCATAAAGCAGGTGGGAGAAGGCCATGACCATGGATTACGGGAGAAGGTTTAGCACTTGAAGGTGGGAAGGATTATGGGGACAGAGAGGGATTTCAACAACAGAAGAAAGAACAGAAGAGAGAAATAAAGCAGTATTTTGTTCAAATTTGAAATTTTATTCTTCTTTAAATCCTGGTAATTGAGTTCCGTTAACATCTACCACACCATGTCTGTGTTATGTGAATGGAATGTTACCATGCATCAAACTATTCCTCCTGGAATGCAGGCTCAAATTAGCAACCAAACACGGTGACAATGGAGCTTGAGATATTACAATTTAAGATTCATTACTAAGCACTAAGCATAAACCGCCTCTTGCTACAATCAAAGTTCCTTGATTAACGAAGCAGCTCATGCACAAAACATAACTACACTTGCAGTAACAGAAGAAAATAGTTTGACAGAAATTACCCACTAAATGCCCTTTTCACTGTGATGCCCCAACTAATGATACAGTTAGTCAATTTTCAGATTTACACAATAGACATTTTTGTCTAGTGTGTTTCGGCTGTTTGAGATATTTTTGATGGGGAATTGGTTTACCAGTAAAATTCATTAAGCATATACTATGGATGATATTCGGTCCATTAATAATGACAAATTCCAAAATAATACTGTAATAAATTATTAATTGTATAGAACAATAATTATATTGATTATGAGGTCAGTATGAGTTGTGAAAGACACCTATTTTCATACACTAGCATTGAGATTATTGACACTTGATGTGCTTTCAATTGACAATATAGGCATTTCCATAACAGGCATTACAGATCATGGCCACTTGCAAGTTTAAACATGCATCATTTCCTTTTATCTCATCTAATGTTCATTGTTAATGTTTTCTTCTTCATTGACCATCATATTCCATGATGTTTAGCATCAGAAACTAGGAAAAAAAAAAGAAACAAATTCATTTGATGTCCACAAAGACCAATGTAGGTCAACAGTCCTCAAATTATACAACCCACATAATTCACTTAAGAAGATCCAAAAGGAGACTCCAAGCTAAAATAATTAAATAGGTGAACCCAAAGCAAGTAAACCCTACATATCTCAAAAAAACAATGCCATGTATCACAAACTTTACAAACAGCCATGTTAAAAAATGACCCTTTTCTAAAGAAGAGAGAGCTGAAGTAGGTCATGGAAGATGACCCTAAGTTGTATCACAATAAAAAGGATCAACATCTCTTCAATTGTTACAAAAGAGCAATGAAGTATCAAATGATGCCCATTGAAGAATGACCTAAACTAAGTTGCCCTGACTAGTGCTTTTGGGGTCCAGAAAATGACCTCTGAAAAAATCTAACAACATCCATGGCTGCTGTCTGTCTACCAGCAGATAACTGATACTTGGAGTCTAACTGTTGTGAGGTCTTCACGCCATAGCCCCATCGCAAATGGGGACCCCCTCTTTTCACTTTGGCAGTAGAGTTGTTGTCTCAGGTAGCCTTGGTGACAATTTTAGAGCCCCCAAGTCAATTGGCTAAGTTTTGACTAGTTCTAGGTACAAAACCTTGCTCCTTTGAAGAAGTTGAACCATAGGTTAGCAAGTCATCCAGCACTTGGCCAAGTTTTGAGTGGGATCGAGCTTTAGTCAAAGTCTGATATGATACTGAAAATCTGAATTGAAGCCCAGGTTCTAATCATTAGGAGAATAATGGGAGTCTGATTGGAAAGTATTAAGGGTTTGCTAGGTGGATGAGGGTGAACATTTAGCAAAGCATGAGCGAAATTTGAGCATGTGTAATGTCCCCTTTTTAGCTCACCATGGTTGGTGGTTTGGATTAGCCTATTAGTGGCCCTTGTAGGCTAAGTCAAATGTTTAGGGGGTCTCAGTTGGCAGAACCAAAGATCAATTCCCATTCAAAAAGACAGGGATGTTCAAGATTGTTCTTCGTTTGGAACAGTTTGGCACACTTACTATTTATAGTAAGTATCTATTTTAGGAAAGTCGGGATTTCTATATATAACAGGGCGCCTAAACAGGTTGGTGGCAGTGTTGAGATTTGGTATCGCTGACTGGAGCAATTATTCAAAGACTTACTATTTATGGTAAGTCATTGTTGAGGAGTTGCTAAATCTGGCAAGGTACCCGGACTCATGGTCTGCACAGTGATTGACTCATTCGTTAGTTGACCTTGTGGAGTGATTTTTATTGAGCACATGGGTATTATTTATCATTAATAAAGTTGCTTTATTAATGGTAAAGTATTTATAAAGTCGTGATATAAAGTTATTATGTGGGGCCAATTGACTTTATAAGTGCATTAAATAAATGTCATGATGAGGGGGGGCTTATTTGTTTATTTTTTCCCTAAGTCAACCTGAGATATCACGGCAAATGTATTTAATGTTTATTAAACACAAAAGTAATGTGGAGTTGGAGTGAGGTATATAAAAAGCTCCATGAAGTAAATCGATTACCTTATGTTTATTATTTTTTTTGTCTTGACTTTGGCATGAGCTTCCTGGAATTGGGAATTGGGCATTTTGTCCAAGGGTTTCAGCATTTGCCTGGAGAATTGTGAATTCTTCTGGTTATCAGCACTTTGAATTGGTGAAAGATCCAATGAATTGTGCAACTAAGATATGGCTTCATACAGAGGTCATGAATATGATTATTGGTGATGAATTCGGGGTTTGCTATCATAGTTTCATTTCAGATTGTATGTAGAGGTTGAAGGAATAGTTAATTACCAAATTGCAGCCCATAGAATTCAGTGTTTGGCATTCTTTAAGACAGCCACACCCTATTAGAGGCCACGTGAGTTCAGAAGGTGGCGTCTAGTGTTTAAGAAGGCATGTGTGGGGTTTGAGAACATAAATTTGATCACAGTTTAGCCGCCTAGGGAAATCTCTCCATCATTGCATGCTGCTATCAAATTGGAGTAATTAATTCAAAGCTGCGATCTTATACCAGGTTACATAATTGCAATAAATTCATTCCTTTTTGCATAGTTGATCAATCATTGCATGTAAACTCATTTACTGAAACTGAATAAGAGGAAATTCTTATGCAGAGTTTGCAATAGATAGTTTATTTGATTTCATCAGTGCATAGTTTTATATAGAATTTCAAAAACACAAAAAAAATAAAAAACTCAAAAATACCAAAAAACAATACAAATTTGCAAAAAAAATCTTCTAGCAATGCCAGTTGAACAGGGGTAAAACCAGCAGGGTTCTTACAGCATGATAACACAAGATTTTAACTTTTTTCCAATAGGATCTGAAGCGGCTAAGTTGAAAACATGCATTTGCCAAGAGAAGGGAATCGAATTTCAAAATATTAATGGAAGCAAGTTGGAAGTCAGATCTCTAATCAGAGAGAGTTCATGACCAATCTCAGGTTTCAGAGGAGCATCAATATCAAAGCCACCTCATTTCAATCAAGACGAGGAACGAATCCGAAAATGGAAGGAAGGCATGAATCCGCACCTACCTTGGACACCTATGTCCGAAGACCCTCAAATTTCCGCTCCTCAGTTATGATGGGATTTTGATTCCAGGTTGGGCCCCATCATGAACGTAGACATTTCAAGATTGTAATCAAGCCTTTGCACTATGAAATAAGATTCAAACTGGAAAGGAAATCAGTCTTATCCATGAAAAATTGTGAAATCGGATCTTAAATCAAAGAGGAATCCGTGCTTAATTCTCCAATTTTAAAGCGAAATCAATGATCCAAGGTGTGTTCCAAATCTGATAATGACAAGGTAAGAGGTAAAACCAAGTTTGTTTCTAAAAGAGGACATGAAAAAGTTAGGTAGACAAGCTTTAAGGCTATCCAAGGGGACTGCGGAATCCGCACTCACCTTGGACAAGGCTGTCCAAGGGAGAGGTGGAATCCGCATCTACCTTGGACACCATTGTCCAAGCACTGTCAAATTCCCACCGGCCCTTTAGAGTGCAATTCAAACTTGAAACTAAGCTGCCCACCCCAAAATTCACAAAATTGCATGTTGAAATTGTTTAAGTTGGGCTAAAACTGGGAATTTTCAAGTTAAATTCAACTATTCAATTTCAAATTTGAGGATGAAAATGTAAAGTTTATAAGAAGTTTCATATCTATTTCACAAGCTTAATACAATTATTTCTTTTGCTTTGCAAGGTGACTATAGAAAGAAGATGCTCATGGACGAAGGTGGATTGTGGCAAGATCAAAGGAGATAACCACAAGACGAATTCAAGCGAAAGGTGGCTTCTACTTGAAGATTTCAAGCAAGTGCAACATGGAGAATCCAACAATTCAAGTATCTACAAGAACTCAAAAGGATGATGCTCGAGATTATAGACCAAAGTGAAAATGCAAATTCAAGTTCAAAGAACCTGGGGATTGAACAAATTTACAAACAAAGAAAATCATCACCACTTAAATTTCCTTTGGAAATCCAAGTTCAATTGGAAAGATCCAACATCATAAGCCCCTACATCACTTCTAAAGATCAAGGCCAAGGAATCAAGATTTCAAGCACAAGCTAGTACAAAAAATTTCAATGAAAAGATTTCCAAAAGATAGAAAGAATTCATGAAGATGAAGCAATTTGGGAATATGAGCCATCACAATTGAAGGCTAGAAAATGTGAATATCAAGAGATGTTGATTTAGTGCATAGGATAAGCATGTTGAGGTGGCACCCATTCATCTTCAACCAATCAAAAGACTCCGGTTGCACATTTCCACAGTCATCCAATCAGACCATGCCAAGTGTACATGTGAAGTCCACATAATGTCTTTACCTAAGCTATTCATTGATTGGTCAATCAAAGCAATGTAATTTTTTCAATGGCCCACAAAGTGGTGCCTTATTTAGACAACCATTTAATGCTTGTAGCTAGTAATTACATCAGGGCTTTGTTGGATTGATCTAGGCCAATGATTTCAAATTGATCTTGGTCATCCATTGTACTGGAGCTCCCTGTATAAGGCTTTCTCTCCTCACTTGTAATAGAGATTGTTGGAGAAATTGTTGCTAATATACTACCGAAATTGCTCTATATTCATTGTTGTCTTTGCATGGTGAATACTTCTGAGCTTTTTGGAGTATTGCATGGTTTCCTACATTCCTCACTTAGTTTAGAATTTGCTTTGAGTAATTTAATTAGATGAAGGAAATTGTGAATCAATCTTTGTGAAACTCACCTAATGCATACCACTGGCGATTTGTTGATTGTAAGTTTGTCTTGTGTGGTCAATTGGAAGATTAATGAGCTCTACTTTGATTATTGTTTGCACATTGATATACATCTATTGATGGCAATGATATAATGGCAATAGTTTGAATAGCTTTCATTTATTGCATTGCTAGATTTCTAGATTAGATTGTGTATTAGCTTTTTGAATCAATGTTTCGAATCACACTCCGTGATCATGGAGTGTGATTCGACTTTGACTAAAAAAGCTAATACACGATCTAATCACGGAGTGTGATCCGAAACATTGATTCAAAAAAGCTAATACACGATCTAATCCGGAAATCTAGCAATGCAACAATTATGTATTGTGGAAACCTAATATCATTAATCTTTCATTTATCTTAAAAGATTGCACTAGCTTGGTGGAGTTGATGACAAGACTAAGTCTAGTAGAGTCACAAAGACATTCATTGTCTCTTGCATCTCAGAAGTAGTTTAGCTCTCTAAACCCATATCTCATTTGCACTTTATTTTCAATTACAAGTTAGGAGTAGCTATTGAACTCACATCACTATATCATTTGCATGTTAGATTAACAAGTCTAAGTGAACTAGTGTAAGTCCCTTTGCATAACCAGCATACACCATTGCCAAACGAGCTCATCTCCACATTAAAGTCGCAAGTTGGCAATTGGAACCTAGCATACGTGGTGATTTTGATCAAGAGAAGATAGAGTGTTTCGGTACTTTATTTTGTGATGATGTGGTCATAAAACACTCATCAATGCTAACCATATCTCCTAAAATGTGAGCAAAACAATGTAACCAACCCTCTACAACAAAGAGCAACAAATTCAATGAGTCTAGAAAAATAAGAAGAGTACTCAACCCTATATCATATTGATAGAGTAATCATCTTGACCCTTAAGGGGGTACTGCTTGCTTTAGTGAAAAATCCCACTCCCCCTCCTCCAACCAGTTAATTTGCTTGGCTCCTTAATTCCAGCGTTCCACCGCTCGTAGGGAATCACAGAATGTATTTCAGGGACAAGGGAACAAAGGGCCTAAGTTTGGGGACGGGGGGCAAGGGAGCAGCGCTGATATACATATAGTACTTGAATGCTAGTTATGAAAAGATGTGTAAGAATTACATTTCAAATGAAACTTTGGCAAATTAGTAAAATTGCAAAATTGCAAATACTAAATACTAAGTTATGAATTGTATGTCTCAAATATGACTGCTGATTATGAATGATATTTTATGAACAGTGATATTGTCATTCACCATTGTTTATATGAAACCTTTATACATTAAAATTAACTATATATGAAAATGAAATTGGATAATAAATTTTTGAATAAATATGACAGTAGTAATAAACATAGAAACTCCAATTCTGGTTTTTATTTAGGATAGCCAGCATAATCAGCAATAATGTATGCAATAGCAGCTAAAAACCCTCATAATTGCCCATATTATGTTCGTAATGATCTGAAAATATTCTTAAATTAGCCATATCTTGCAAATATAAGAAAAAAAGGAATTTAAACAAAAAACACTTTTGAGACATTGGGGACTGGAAACTTCCAGACGCTCAAGGGACTCTTGGGCGTCCCCAAGACGTCCTAGAGACCCCTGGCCATCTCCAGACGTCCTGGTGAGGTGGTGGGACGGCGAAGAGATGCACCATCCCCATCCCTGCATCTTGGAGACATCCCTATCTCGGAAACGTGGGGCTCTGGGGGGAATGTGTCCCTATGTTTCCCTACTTAATTCTCTTCATAAACATTATTTTTCTTCATTTTTAGAGATATTATTTTCATTGGATTTCTTATCAGATTTTTGTATCAAAAAACAAAAATCAATACATGGAACTTACGAGTCATTAAATCAATACATGCAATTGGATGTTGAGATCTTAAGAGCCATTGATGGAACTAGCATGGTGAACATTCCACAACAATCAAAATTCTTCTTTGTTGTGAACCAGGACATGCACAAAAGATGTCTCTATTTATGCCAAATCAAGGATCAGAAGAAAAAGATTTTGCCATGGTGGACACCACCCCATGGAGGGAGCGTAAGTTTCCCATTCAAACCAAAAGAAAAGCTGATGCTTCACATGTAGGGAAACTAGATAGTTAAAAATGATTTGTACAAGAAATATCCTATGGGCATGAAATTTGCAAGACATAATTGACCGAATTCATTTAATCCTAGCACAAATATCAGACTGTATTTAAATTAAGCATAAAAGAACTAGAAAGATAACAGCGCCATATTAATTGCCACCCAATGGTTCTCTTTGTACGTAGCCTAATTCATGAGTAAAATTTTCATTAATTTTAAGCAACTAGATTTAGTTCACTAACAAATCTCAGCGAATGCTAATCAGTTGCATATTTCAGTATATTTTGGCAGAAATTTCTTCAAACTAGTTAAAAATAATTTGTACAGGGAATATCCTACGGGCATGAAATTTGCAAGACATAATTGACCAGATTCATTTAAACCTAGCACAAATATCAAACTTTATTTCAAATAGGCATTAAAGAACTTGAAAGATAACAGTGCCAAATTAATTGCCACCAAAACATTTTCGTTGTAAATAACCTAATTCAGAGTAAAATTCTCATTATGATTAAGCATCTAGATCTAGTTCACTTGCAAATCTCAGTGAATGCTAATTAGTTGCATCTTTTAGTATATTTTGACAGAGATTTCTTAAAAATCAGAAAACACAGGAAATGGTAACATATACCAGAGATATCTTAACTAATTCTAGAAGGACATCCAACTATTAAAATAAAAATATACACAATTGTTTGTACCTGTTTGAACCTTTTCTTTTTTGCCACCTCCTGTAAATCAAGATAACAAGCACCATGAGTACATACTTCATAAGTGACAATACTCACATTAAAGTCCAATAGCAAGAAGCATTTCATGAGTGAGTATTTCTATAGGATTTAATTTCAAACAAATTCAAAACATAATTTTTAGACATCAGTTTTGACACTCGGATGATAGTGGAGTAATTTAGATAAAATTTGAAAATACTAATAATAGTTTAAAATCAATTCTATGACACTTCATGTTCTACAGAAAACCTTTCTGAACAAGAATGCATATTGAAGTAAAGGTATTCTCACTTGGCAGATTAAGGAGAACATGTTTACATAGAATGATAATAGAAAAGTGATTCTGGATTTAAATGGCCCTAAACTAGAAGAGCATAATGACAGAAAATCTAATGCTTTTGAATGACAAGCTATTTAAGACAAGGTATAATTGCAATAGGACAATTTACAGATATATGGAACTATAAAAGCACATATAATATGAGGCCAAAAGGTTGTTTGCTTGGAGGAGCACGCTTGATGATGTGCTAGAATTTCAATGTATAGATCTTCAGCAAGTAGTTACAAAACACCTGATCAACCTTCCGTCAAATTGTAGGATTGAAATATGATAGGGTTATAAATCAAGCTACAACACTTTTTTATGAGCTACATGCTTACAGCCTGATCACAATGGATTTAGTTGCATGTGCATCTCAAGATCTTGATAAGGAGTTATACACAATATAAAGCTGGAAAAGCTCTTAAGAATTTCAGTTATCAATGAATACTGTCTATTATACTTATATGCATAAGAAGGCATGGAGCAAGAAACTTGAGGATTGTAGGTATTCCACTGAGCCAATAAGAGGAAAAGGCCATTTAAGTTGTGGTGCAAACACATGGATGGGCACTTAAAATATGCAGATTATTGCTACTTTGGGGGTTACTTTGTCACTTCTCTATATAAGATCATGTTTTGCAAACATAGGGAAAGAATGAGTTTATCTACCAGGCAACAATTGGGCAACAATTGGGCAGTTGGTCTTTACATTCAGACTGCACGTTAATCCAGGTGTATGAAGCTAAAGGTTATTCCATATGAACCGCTCTTGCATGTTCTCCTATGACTTATTTACCTATAACTCATAAGGCAAATGGGATGTTACAGTGATGATTTGGGGAAACTGGAAAGCAAGCATTTTTAACCTTAATAGTGGTGGCAGGGGAATTTGTTATCATCAGTATGCCCTTCAGATAATAAAGTCCATCCTGCAGCAAAATTGTGTGAAGAAGACTTTAAGAAATTATGATTTTGAAAGGTTCCTAAAATGCTAAAAAGATGCTAAATGGCCATAAAAATGGCCCAAATTTGGATGAGATGGAAAATCTGAAAAAAAAAGGCAAGAACTATGCCAAATTCCTAGAAGAGAAAAGAGAAACATATGAGCAAGGTTCAGAGATACTATAGCCAAGAAAGAGGGGGGGCGGCTGCCTATCCAAGACCACTCGTAATGTTGATAATGAGCTCAAATGAACAATATTGTGATGGTGATATCAGCCTCACTAAGAAGGACAATGAACATATGACCGACGAAGGAGAAGGATGTAAAAGTAAAAAAACATACAGTGCAATTGTTGCCACTGCAATGCCTGAGGTAGGAGAAGAAACCAAGATCGGGGAAGATGTTGCAGAAATCAATGATAAAGACAAGGAAGTCTACCCCAAAGCCCAAGGGAAAAGTATACCTCAGAGAAGCAAAAAAGGGTAGAAATGCTTATTATCCCTGAGATAAACAAACTCTATCATCCAAGACTTTTGGATCATCAAGCATTCCTAAATGATAACAATAAGTGTTATAAATTTGAAGAAGCTGATGAAGAAGAGCAGGGCTCTGTTGGCACAAATTTCTGAGCTGCTCCTGTCCGCACCAAAATAGATGTTGAGGACCCAACAGAACCAGAGAAGGGAAATTGTAAGGAATTGAACTCATTATTGCCAAGGTGGGACATTGCCCAAGAGATGATTCTGCATAAAATGATGCAGTTGTAGAATACCAGCAAGCATTTTGGCCAAAGCACTGATTCTACAGCTACTGCAGGTACTTTCATGCAATAGAATTTAATGTCAGAAGGCAAATATTCAAAAGTAACTTGGGCAGTAGCTCCTCCACACAACAAGCCTATGTGTAACTTGACAACATCTAATTTCATAGGGCATTTGGGTAAAAGTTGACCAATCATCTAAAGTCAAACTGCTAAATTGTCAAAAAAAAAAGCAACAGATCTTGAGACATTGGAAGAGGAAGTTATAGATTAAGGAAAGAGAGCATGGATCTCAGATCTTGCCAAAAAAGATGAACCGACCAAAAGGATTGAACAAAGCCCATCACTGCACTTACCCCTCCTCCATCTTCTGCTCAAGTAATTACTACTAAGGTTGGTCCTACTTCTAGTGCTCCCATTATGTCAGAAGATATGCAGAAACAAGGCAGGCAAATGGAAAATCTGATCAAACAGGTTTGGATTGAAAATGATGAAAAAGATGAATCAAAGAAATACTCTCCCAGAGAACACCTCAAAAGCACAATGGTGTAGTAATTGAAACTACTTGTCAAAGAAGTCGAATAACTTGCAGAATCATTGTGAAAGGCAGTAAGGAAAACAAAGATCACCATGTGCCAAAGTAATGCTTCAAGTCGTTGGAAAGCATCAGAGGCAATTCCCAGGTTAAGCATGATCACCACCATCTCCAATAAAATCTGCTGGGAATGTGATGAAGTTCTCCAAGGGAAGAGGTACCTCTCAGAGCCACAGCTGAAGGTCTCAATAAAATCCATAGACTTGTTGCAATAAATAACATGGACACAAAACCTCCCATGTTGGGAATGTGATCAGAGACCAAATGGAGAGTCTCTAGAAGGCCTGATAAGGAAAGTATTGCCCAACCCCCTCAACAATAAAGGGTATCTAAGGAGCAAAGCAAAAAGGATGATTGAGATCAAGTCTCTTAACCATGTCTTCAACAAAGGGATTAAGGACAGAAGATTTCCAACATATGGTTATATCATTAAAACTAGAGCCTGAAACATTTCTGAAGGAAATATCATCTATAGCCAGAGCATGGTGGGAAGCAACCTTGAGGGAACTAACAAATGCAACATTAACAGAGTTCCCTTAAACATTGACTGGGAGAAGATGGTGGCAATTACACATAGGTAATCCCAAGCACCAGATGTCCTCTTATGTTATTTGTTCTTCTATTCTTCTATTTATTACTTATTCTTAAATCATGTAATTTACACAGGCATATTGAACATTTATGTTGACCATGTACATGATGTGATTATTTTACAAAAGTATCTAAGTGTACAGTTAAGTGTACCCACTTGTGCCTTACATGTGCCTTGGTATCCTCTTAGTTTTTTGTGCAATGGAAGACAAAGCATATACAAGAAGGCAATGGGGCAGCTGTTGATCACTCATTGTGTAACCATTGCTTCCATTTTTCTATTAATAGCCATATCTTCCCTTTGTGCATTTTTTCCTTTGTTTTTGGTCTTGATGCCAAAGGCAATTTGAGTCTGTGTAAGGAGCCATGAGTCGGTAATTGCAGAAAATACTACTCAGTATAGTCCTGTTGAGTCAACTCTATGAGACTAAAACACAAAAGCTTATGAATGTTGCAAAGAGTTAAAATTTATTTATCCTGGGCCATTTTGTTAGTCATATGTTCAGTTGTGATCAGTCATATTCTAAGGGAATAGGCCCCAGTAAAAAGGCTCCTGCAATAAACTTTTCAAAACTTTTTCAAATTAATTTACTGCAGCATTTGGTTCAATTTTAGTTTTGAAGAGTTTATAATTTGATGTTATTCTTAAAAATTTATTTTGCTTATCTGAGTTAACATGAATGTGAAAGACATCTAAATGACTGGTAGTGCTTTTGTTGTCATTGAATTTATTTTTTCTTTGAAGAACGATGTTTATTTTAACAGCATTTTACTTTTACTTATTATACTTTCAACTTATTTAAGAGTTTTTATTTACTTTTGTTTTATTTTGATTTAGAACTATTTTACTTTTGGATGTATATTTTGATTTTACTTTTAAAAAAATACCTTTTGTTATTTCATTGTAATTTTATTTTATTTTTTACTTTGAAAAGTTATAAATTTATGTTACCTTTTAAAGTACAACTTTAGTATTAATATGTTTCAAAAAATATGCAGATTTGGTTTTTGTTAACATATAATGCCTATCAATCTTAATAATATGTTGACATCTAAATAATTGCCAAATTAAGATTGGAGGTAAGAGATTTTGTTAATATAGTCATGCCATTACACTCCAGCCATTGCTGTCACTATAGGTATGTCTCTTGGCATTATTATCAGAATAATTAATCTTTTGATTAATTATAATTTTTATGTACCTAATTTGTGTACTTTTGCATTATAATTTTTATGCATTCTATATCGTTTTGGAGTTGCATATTGTATTTTTTTATTCTGAAAAATATAACATACATTTAAAAAATTTGTTTGGTTCTGACATCTCTCAGTACCTCTATACCCTTTATAAATGGCCTCCCTGATTCTCATACCTATACCCATCCTCGCCTTCTAGTGACATTGTGATAGTCATAGATCTTACTATTGTCGATTTGCAACTCATGGCAACCCTGTTTCTCGTACTTATCCCCATTCTCATTAAAGCAACACTATGATGGTCATAGGTCTTACTATTTATCTTTGAATTACAATCCAAAGGGCTTTTTTAATTGAAAACACAAGTCTCCCAAAGGATTCATATGTGCTCTAGAAAAATTGATGGCAAAACCTATTAACATTAAGGGACTAATAAAAGACTGAGAATAACCCTCCATCAAAACATGGTGATAAGAAGAAAGATGAATGCTGGAATAGCAGTTCCTTTGGAAACACTTGTAACATCATAAACTCCAAGCTTAAGCCATCCAAAACGTTGCGCTATGCAATAGTAGCTATGATGCTATGATGGACCAGACTAGACAAAGGTGATTAAATGAGCATAGAGACACATCCCTCGCCCTTTGGGACCATTCCAAATGTGTACAGGGCACTGTGTATCAATGTTCCACAGGGAACATCCCAGACATTTTGACAACACAAAAGGAACATCGCTCACATATGCCCATTTTTTGAACATTTTTTTCGCACAACCTTGAGATGTTTCAGAATTGCATTGACATCCCTGTAATGCTTCCTATTTTAGGGGGATACTTGTCCCCATTTTTTCTACATTTTGTCTCTCTCCCCAATATGTTTCTAATTCTTTTGGCATCTCAACGACATTTCCTATTTTAGAGATAACTGAAGACATCTACATTTGTGGATCAGCAAACATCCTTGGAACATCAAGGAAAGCCAACAAAGAACCTCCGCATCCCCTACATCAACAATTATTTAGATTAATTAAGGTAAACAACATAGTTGTAAAATAAAAAACTAAAATAAGGAATCATTGTGCTAATGTAAATTTCAGTCCCCATATGATTTTTTAAGATTTTTTGCTCAGGCTTTAAGGTGCCTGTCAATATTGCAGCCTCTGGGACCCCCAAATCTTTCCTTTAGAGACATGCTTATCGGGTTTGAGACTTGTTCATTCCTAACCCCATGGTTGCCTGGAAAAAAGTGCAGATAATCCTGTGTTTGTGTCACTAACCAAGAAGCAACCACTGACAATGATCTGTATTTGTCAGAGCATGCTCTTATCTGTAAGAGCATGGCCCTTAGGATTTCTTTGTCATTTCTGCAATCACAGGTCAAAAAGTAGAATCCTGAAGGTGATATGGAAATTCTAATGGCTGCAAATTGTTATTATTTGTTGTAATCTCTCAGATGGCAGATCGAAATAAGATTTTTGAAGGAGGCCCCTATTTCCACAACCAGGCAAATCTTGTCATCAAACCCTAGCATGTGGGTTTTGATCTTGCAGAGAAGTTACCCTCTAAAATTACTATCTGAATTCGGCTTCTGAGGCTTCCAATGGAGTTTTACCATCCCAAAATTTTCGCGATCTATGGTAGCAATAATTGGAAATCCCTTGATAGGAAGATAGCCACCTTCAATTGTGTTTTTGTTAAAATTAATTTGAATCCGTTTCTTTGAATCCTTGGAGATCAAGTTAGGCAGTATGAACTTCATCCAGAAAATTGATTCTAAAGCACTTCCATTTCACCATTGTGCATGTCATGAGCATAGGCACTTACAGAGAATTGCTTAAAAATGGGTCCTAAAATTCAATTTCCTAAGGTGCAAGGTGCGAACCCAAAAGCAGAAGGCAAATCTCCAATTCAATTTGAGGTGCAGGACATGATGGATTCGTTTCTATTAAAATTTGTTCAAGGGTGAAACCTTCTAGTAGCCAGTACAAAGGTATTTCTATAGGGCTTCTGGTAACGGATTTGATGTTCTTGAGAGTTTTGAGGACGTGGACAATGGGGAGCATGACATAAATATGACTCGCCAAGATCTTCATTTCCCAAAACCAGATAACAATCCTCTTCCAAAGCCTTCTCTAGAAATGTAAACATCACTAAAAGAATGGAAGAGGTCTTGACCCTAGTCTTCTTGAGAAATGATTGTCTGCAAGAGGGTATAGAGACACATGAAGAAGGTGTGGCTTCTATCTCTTTTGCAAAGGGTCAAATAGAGTTGAATGATGTCAATGTTTTGTCAGATCCCATACAAGAAATAGGTGAAAAGGAAGCTGGTAAAAAGAAGGCTCCTTCTATGCTAAGGCTCCAACAGAAGAATATTAGGGAGTCACTGATAAGGCAGCAAGGGTAAGGGGGAAAAGAGATGAAGAAAAAATGAAATTGATAGGGGAGTCCTCGGTGGAATCAAGTGTCAATAAGACATTGGATACTCTCTTTTCTAATCCCCCAAAGTTGATTGTGGTAACCTAGAATCCAAGGGGTCTATGTAGCATCCCTCAATAAAAAGCTACTTGAGATTTCATCCGAGATCACAAACCAAACATTGTGTTTATCCAAGAAACAAAGCTTTCAAATGATGATACGGGTGATATATCTTCAAAGATTTGGAAAGGAGGCCACTGCATTTGTATCGTAGCACAAGGTTCTTATGGAGGGGTAGCTTGTCTTTGGGATTCTCGTCAAATTAATCCATCCTAGTGGTTTGAAAATAAAAGCTCAATCTCTAAGATGGCTACAAGCTTTGACACAGGGAAATCTATTCTGCTTATGAATGCTTATGTCCACACTAATTCCTAGGTAAGGTGGTGCTTTGGGTACATATTAGATATGTTTGTTCTACTGTTCCTATACTTCTCTAGATTCTATCAAGTGATTATAATGTCATTGCTAGCCTAGATGAGTAAAGAGGTGAGCTGGGCTCCTTAGCTCATCATTATCCTTGCTAAGGGATAATATTTCCTTTCTTAATCGAGATGCCAAGAAATGGAATTTTCACATTGAATAACTGTACATGTGAAATCAACTCTATCTCTGAAAGGCTAGAGAAATTTCTTGTCTCTAAATTTTCGATTGGTAATAATTGGTCCTCATTCTCAAAAAAATTGGGGTTGAAAGGGTTTGACAAATGGCCTAACTTATTTCATTCTTCAATACTCTTAATTCTGAAGAATCCTCCCTTTCAATTTTAACTAATGCAGCTTTGTGACTCCGAGGTGCAAAAGCTTATGGAGGATTGGCGGATGGAAGGGATGCCTACATTCATGATAGCCATGTACACCTTCTTCAAGCAACTTTAGTTTGTGAAGTATAAACTTGCAAGGTAGAAAAAAATCTCATTTGGAAATATTTTTTGAAATTAAGAGCTTCTTCAAGAGAAGTTGGAGAGAATAACCTTTCAAATTAAGGATGAGGTCATGTTGTTGCATGAAGAATATAATTTTATTAAAGAGATCTTTGAATGGGATTGTCAACAGGAGATTTATTGGAAACAAAGATCCCAAATTGACTGGCTACAAGAAGATAATGGAAATACCTCATTTTTTCACAATTCAATGAAGAAGCAAAGAAGTGGTAATATTTTAGTCTCTCTCACTTATGCTCAAGGGGATCAGTTATTTGCATTCCAAGATATTTCTAAAGAATTTGTTAGGCATTTTTCTTTATTATTTACAAAGAAAAGAAAACTCAAAATGTGGTGGGTGTATCCATTCCCTGGAATCTGAGGATATGAATAAAATACTCTTCCATCCCATCTCAATGAAAGAACTAATGGATGTTGTCTTCCAGATAAAGAAAGGTCAGTCTCCTAGACCTAATGGTTTTCCAACATAACTTTTTTAAGAATTTTAAGGAATTTTAAAATTTGACCTATTAGAAATTTACAAGTGTATTCCCAAAAAAGACAAAGCCTTTTGCTTTGACATGATTTTGCATATTGTGTGTAATGTTCCCTTTTTTGGAGTACATTATATGGTGCTGTGTTGTTAGCCTTTTCACCTTGGTCCGGGGGCTAATCGTAGCGTGGCAGTGCTGTAGGAGATATTTGGCCTAGGTGTTTTTCGTTCCAGGCCAATCGGAGCAGTTTCAGCAAGTTTCCGGGGTACTTACTATTTTTAGTAAGTCAGCAGGGTTTAAATTTCGTGGCTTTTCAGTAGTGGACTTGGAGCGTCTCACCGAGAGCTTTCCGGCGAGCTATCACTCATCAGTATCCGAGCTCGTTTGGGCCTCCGTTTTAATGTCAGAAGTTGTCCTCACTTATTTATTATTTTGCTTTATAACTCAACGGTCATTTATTTAAAGTGAGTTTATAAAGAGACGAAATGGGCATACGAAGAGTCACAATGGGGAAATTGAAGAGTCACAGCTGCAGCCATAAGAGGAGGTTTTGGAGACCCATTCAAGATGCTTCAGTTTTATGAAAACCTTCAGCTATCGAATCAAAAATCTAAGGACGGAAACCTTCAACATTTCTTGGTGGATTGGACGGAAACCCGATTCATCCCGTTGCGGATTCATCCAGAGTTCGCCTTTGTTATATCAGGTTCTTCATTATCCAATCTTACTGTTCTTTGCTGTATTTCAGATTGGATTGAATATTGTAATGTTAGGTTTGTGTATTGCTGATGTATAATACAAAACCGTATTTCTGAGAAAGTTAATTAAGTTATATCTGCTGGTTATTCGAATTTATCTGTTGGATACTTGCATGTTTTATTGGTTTTCGAATCTGCATGTGATTTGGTTGAGAAAGTTAGTAGATGACCGGTTAGGGTCATTTCAGTGGTATCAAAGCTGTGTATCCTGCCAGCCTGCAGGGTTATTGATTTGAGAAATTCGAATATATCAGTTCATCCCGACTGTTTCAACATTCTTTGGGAAGAAAATCAGTTTCTGGAAAGTTACAGTTGAAAAGTTAGTCTTGGTGAGATTCTGTTTACGCAAAGGAGTTTACAGAAGTTCATGAAATCCGATTCTAGCTGGCTCGCATTTCTGGATATACATTAAGAAGAGAGATTATTTTCTGAATATTATTTGTGACAAAGTTTTAGCAGTGTACGTGGTTTTACTTCAGAAACAAATTAGTAGAAATATATTTTCAGAATGGTTTTTATGAAGTGATGTTCATAGTGGTTTTGCATATTGAAAAACATCAACGTCTCCAGGAGAGTACCGTATCTGCATTTCATTTTATATAATTCTTTCTGCTAGCAAGGAGTATTAAACTAGCATTTGCGTGAAGAAAGCCCCGACATTACCATATGATGCTCCATATTCCTTTCTTCTGTCATTTGTGACAGTCTGTAGTTACGGACCAGTACACATTGGAAGCTCACGCGACTTCAGACCTTGGTTTACTTCCTGTTTGCAATCGGTGACATGGGTTGTTAGCGGAGCTGTGACTGCCAACATTTGTATCGGGCCACTGCTTAATACATACGACTACAACCAGTCATATGCCACGGGTGTTTCCGTGTTTGCATGAGCTCGTGTGGGTTGAAAATTGTGTTTTGCACAGCTGTTGTTCATAGCCGAAATCCTTACAGCTGTATTTGCTAGCTCGAGGGACTGCTACATAGAAGCAGTCGGTCTTGACATAGCCCCGACCCTTGGTGACGACTGATACAACACTGCCCGGTAGCCAGTGTTTATCGTGTGGCTTCCTAGGCGCGCGCGGATAGGAGGCAGGCATCTGGCACTCGGGAAATAATCCCTGCTGCGCGGTCTAGTATCCACACCGGCTCATACAGTGCGGGTCTTGTGAGAGCACAGAATTAGTGGGACGACAGTCACATTTTCCCAAGCTATGCATCCAGTCACAGTGTCGACTGGATTGATCTCAGTCAAAG
The DNA here is from genome assembly GCA_027943335.1 of Chamaecyparis obtusa. Classification (NCBI taxonomy): domain Eukaryota; kingdom Viridiplantae; phylum Streptophyta; class Pinopsida; order Cupressales; family Cupressaceae; genus Chamaecyparis; species Chamaecyparis obtusa. The sequence continues at coordinate 77,973 of BSBK01001679.1, forward strand.
TTCGACGCCCAGGCCCGAGCTAGTACGTGAAAGTCCTGCAATCCCCGGACGGGAGAAGTCCACCTCACCTCATTTTGTTATCATGCGTGCATCATCCGAACTTGCACGGGTGGAAGGATGTGAATGCAACGCACAGTAAACGATACAGTCTAATCACGCAGAGGAGCCTTGCTGGGAGAGCTAAGGAGATTAAGACACATACAGAAAACATTGGCACTGTTGATAGTCATGTTGCAGATTACCAACGCATGATTAATAATCTTCAGGTTGAAGTATGCCAAGTGAGGAAGGAATATATAAGAGTGTGCACTGGATAGGAAGTTGCTGCAAATGACTGCACAACGAATAAGTTCTTGAAGCTTGCAGTCGCAAAAGGCTTCCGCGTGATGCTTGTGGCATCACTACTGCAAACACTAGGGATGTCCTCACACATGGGCTAGTCACATGATGTCGTCACAGTAAATGCGGCAGAATCAGTCGAGGGATAAACCCAGCCACCCGGAAACACAATACGGATTTCAGGGGAAAACTTTTAATAGGCCCATTTACTACAAGCAACTCCATTATAAATGAAACATCACCAGTAAATCGAATAAACATCTACAGCCGAGTCAGATTATTTCAGATCATAAATATGTTAAAATCTTAACAAGACTTCCAGACCAAAAGTCACAGTTAGTTTCCAGATTTGCTCAAGAAGTATTGGGAAAATCAGAATTCTTGGTGTATACGTTAACCAGTTCTGAGCATCATAAAGTTGTTTAAATTACCCAGGTCTGCAAAAGAGGTTCAAGATTGGCTGCGAAAATTCTGGGCAGTACATTTTCCTTGACGGTACCGGGGAAGATTGAATTCATGAGAAGTTTTGAAAGTTGGGAAGATTTCTGGACAGTGACAGGAAAAGAACAGATTTAATTTCAGTATATAATCATGAAATGCATTTTTTCAGATTTAAATAATGGATGATATTTTCTGAATTGGTTCTAATAATTCTTATGTGTTTCTTTTACTCTGAGAAATCTGGGACACACGAACACAACAAGTTCGCGACAACAGTTTTTCGATAGCAACAACTCTTACATTCAGAAATTAAGACAGCAAAATCAGAATTGTCATTGCAGTAACAACATTTCACAATTACAAGATTTGATTCAGTCTTTGCACAAATTTGGAGGAAAAATTAACTCATGGAGACCTTAGAAAGCCCAATTTTCTCTAAAGAATTCAATGGCACGTTTTACGGTGGCCAGCTCAGAGATATCCGAAAGGAAATGGAGATAGGCAATGAATTGTGTTGCCTTGGATGGCAACTAGAGGAGCTTAAAATTGCAAGCAGCATGTTGGCCAAGCTCAATGAAATAAATTCATATTTATCCAAGATTGATCAGGCTGATTGCAAACTTTTTAATTGGGCCATGCATCCCACAATGGTTGCCTTAGTGCAACGCAGATTTTTGAGTCATCCACTTCGAGATGTTAGGCTTGCAGTCGCCTCATGTCTCAGTGAGATCACTCGCATCACAGCTCCCATTATTCCTTACACCGAGCATTTTTGGAGACCGGTGTTACAGCTGATTGTAGACAGCTTAGAGGGGCTAAGATATGACAGAGACTCTACTTTTGATAAGCAGGTAAAAATCTTGGAGTTAGTGACCAGCACTAGAGTTTTCAATCACATGCTAAATCTTGGTTATGATGAAATGATTCAGCAATTATTTCAGTGTCTCCTAAACATTTACAGGAAGCGTCATTCAAAGAGGGTGAAGACATGCATTATGACTATCTTATCCTCGATCTTAGATGAGGACTGCGACATATGCAAACAATTGCGGTCTGAATTGTTGGCATTATGGAGAGGAGGAATAAGGAAAGCGTCCATGACATATGAACTCTCAGCTGAATTAATTAAGTTTCAGGCTGAAAGATTCATGAGTTCATTATCTGAAAATGAAAGGGCATCACTAGGCTTACAGGTTGCAAGATCTTCAGTGATAGACCAGGACTCAGTGATTGCAAGGCAGATTTGTTTCTTATGCCAGGGGAGCTGGTCACAAGGGCATGTTTGCACGATTGATCAAGGGAAAGATAAAATGCAGCCTAGTGATAGAAACACTATAGTTGAGACTACCCCACTTTCGGAACATAGTGGTGAGTATTCAGAACTCTATTTTGGATACTTGATGGCGGAGTTGATAACTCCATGATTATAGGTCATGGTAACCCGTTGGAGACCTTCAGCGATTCCGGTAATGAGGAATCATGTGATTTCTTTAACAGCACTTCACTTTTGCATCACTCGGATATGGATGATCCATTTGGCAGTGCATCTCGAGGTAACCCTGATGAGAAGTGTGTCTTAAAGAGTCAACTGCAAGTTAGCAATGACGCCATTATTGCAGCACTAGTTCACCATGATAGCACTCACCAGATCATCGATGATCTGTACAGGGCGGCTCAGAGAGATCAAGGGCAAGGTAGCCAAGGGATTGGATCCTATACTGCAGGTTTACAGGGAGTCAGGGCAGCATTTGAGGATTGGAAGTCGGAGTATTTGAGACTACTTACAGACCGTGACCACCTATTACAGGTTGCCGAGAGTTATGCTAAGCAGTTAGGGAGTAAAGAGGTTGAGATTGGTAAGCTCAATAGGGAGCTTAGTGCTACTCAGAGCACTTTGGAGCACACTCGTATCGCTCTACAGGAGGCGAGGAATCAGATTGTGGTCTCTAGCCAGTACAAGGAGCAGGATGACAGGGATAGGTCTGAATTCTATCAGGAGGTGATTCAGGAGCTTGATAGTATACAACAAACCTATGACTTGGACAGTTGTCCAAGAAGATCTTTGGGTCATCAAGAGTTTCGTAATCAGTTAGATCACTTTCAGATGTTGGATAACTCCTTGTTTGATATGGGTGTGGAGTTGACTATTGATAATCCCCTCTTTGAGTTAGATGAGGGAGATACTTCCTATTTCCAGGATGAGGACGATGTTAGCTGCAGGGTCTGGGACCCAGGTGCAGTCATCAGAGGTAAGCCTCGGTCATCAGGTTGGAGTAGCGGGATGAGCTCAGTTGATCAGCAATTTGGTTTGTGTACCCGCAGTCTAGGAGTGGTAGCTATGCCTAGTGGCATGATGGGAGCTATGCCTTTTCTTACACTACCACCCGATGAGGATCTTGATCGGGTAGGACTTCTTCAGTACGGGGTTATCGAGTTTGGCATGCTGGCTATACTGGCTGGTGTGAATTTTTCACACAGTGGTATACTTTGTGTGACTCCGAGTATTGAGAAGCAGTCATGGAGTCTTTATGCTGATTTGGGGTTTCCAGCAGAGCTATTCAGTGCATCATGGATGGGAGCCTTATCAGGCAGTTTTGACAGTTTGCCTCTTCAACATAGTTTTTGGCTCAGGCAAATCAGAGGAGTATGCTCGAGATCGGTTTTCATTTTTGGAGCCGATCAGTATGAGATTTGGATTTCTCCGGCATATGACCGTAGAGGCGCGAGAGAGCCCAGTTGGAGTGAGGTCCTCAATTGGGTTGAGATCCTTCTTGCAGAGGTTAGCAGCACAGGTCAGATTGGTTCGACAGATCCTGCAGCGATTTGGGATTCTGACATTATATGGGTTGTTGTTTGGTTTTTGTATGAGTGGCTTCACAGATCGGAGCTTAATGACTGGGTCAGTTTCACACGTCAGGTCGGTGGAGTAGCTTCCCTGAGATTGGTTTGGGATCCGAGTATTTGATCTCAACATGCAGATACCGATTGCTTGAGGGCAAGCAATCTCCGAGAAGGGATGATTGTAATGTTCCCCTTTTTGGGTTACATTATATGGTGCTGTGTTGTTAGCCTTTTCACCTTGGTCTGGGGGGCTAACCGTGGCGTGGCAGTGCTGCAGGAGATATTTGGCCTAGGTGTTTTTCGTTCCACGCCAATCGGAGTAGTTTCAGCAGGTTTCCGGGGTACTTACTATTTTTAGTAAGTCAGCAAAGTTCAGATTTCATGGTTTTCCAGTAGTGGACTTGGAGCGTCTCACCGAGAGCTTTCCGACGAGCTATCACACGTCAGTATCCGAGCTCGTTTGGGCGTCCGTTTTAATGCCAGAAGTTGTCCTCACTTATTATTTTACTTTATAACTCAACAGTCATTTATTTAAAGTGAGTTTATAAAGAGACGAAATGGGCATACAAAGAGTCACAGTGGGGAAATTGAAGAGTCACAGCTGCAACCATAAGAGGAGGTTTTGGAGACCCATTCAAGATGCTTGAGTTTTATGAATATTACTTCTCTTTGAGAATTCGAGAAGCTTCAGCTATCGAATCAGAAATCTCAAGACGGAAACCTTCAGCATTTCTTGGTGGATTGGACGGAAACCCGATTCATCCCAGTGCGGATTCATCCAAAGTTCGCCTTTGTTATATAAAGTTCTTCATTATCCAGTCTTACCGTTCTTTGTTGTATTTCGGATTGGATTGAATATTGTAATGTTGGGTTTGTGTATTGCTAATGTATAATACAAAACCGTATTTCTGAGAAAGTTAATTAAGTTATATCTGATGGTTATTCGAATTTATGTGTTGGATACTTGCATGTTTTATTGGTTTTTGAATCTGCATGTGATTTGGTTGAGAAAGTTAGTAGATGACCGGTTAGGGTCATTTCATTGTGCTCTACAATGTTATCAACAAGATAATCACTAAAATTATTTCAAAGCAATTAAAGTGTATTATCTCCATGATCTCCCCTGAACAAGGGAGTTTTGCCAAAGGGTGTCAAATTTTGGATGGTGTTGTGGTTACAGCAAAAGCTATTTACTCCATGTCCATGTTTATTAAGTTGGATATGTCTAAAGCTTATGTGATATCCCTTGAAATGAGAATTTAATTAATAAAATAAAATAAAGACAATTAAAATAATATTATTAATCTTTCCAATTATAACCATTCTCTGTTTATACATTCAAAAAATACAGTATTATTAGACCCATATTATATTATCTAACAATATATAATAATAATATAATATAATATAATAATATATAATGTTATTAATACCTATATTATAATATGAAATTATCTAATAATATATAATAACTATTAACAATATTTATAATATTATAATTATTATTAATACCAATCTTAGTTGCCGAATTCGCCCTGGCAGGCCCGGATCTGGGTCCGGGTCCGGATTCGCGTCGTATCCGGGACGGATCCGAGCAGGGTCCGTGCAAAACCCTATGGATCCGTCCGGATCCGTGGCTCACAGCTCGTGGATCAGGACGGATCCACAGGGTTTTGCACAGACCCTGCCCGGATCCGTCACGGACCCGGGAGGATCCGGGCGGATCTATGAGGATCTCGCACGGATCCGCGGGAATCCTCAAGGACCCGCGGCAATTGGTGTTTAAAAAGTCAAACAATGACTTTAAAAAAGCATTTTTATATTGTTTTTTTTGCTTCTAACCCTAAAACGACCCCTTTTATGAGTCTCCAAACACATTTTATTTCTCATTGTGCTCTCTATTATTCTCTCTCATTTTGCTCTCTCATTCATGCAAGCTTGAAGTGAGGTGATTGAATTCGAAGGAGCTCGATTGTGGAGTGGCAAACACCTTCCAAGAAGCACTATTCAGTCTATTTGAGTGATTAAGGTATGCATTTGAACCATATTCTCTAGTTTTTTTTATAAGTTTTGAAGTATAAGTTTTTGTATAAGTTTTGAAGTTTTCTTTTTTCATTTTTGTTATAGATTGCAACAATGAGTAGTCAAGGCTCAGTGGGTGGGGAGGGATCTCAAAGATTTAAAATTGATAAAGGGTCTCCTTTATGGAGACACACCACAAGAATTTCTCAATGTGTTGGAGGTGGGGGGTATGTATGGAAATGTAATTTTTTCAAAACACAATATAAAAGCTCCTACTCCCGGGTAAAATATCATCTTTTAGGCCCTAGGGGTCAAGGGATTAACATGTGTGAGGGGGAAGATAAGAAGGGATTGCCAGCTGCACAAATAGCAACTTTGGTAAAAGAACAAGAAGAAGCTGACAAAATATGTGCAAAAGGGAAACAAGTTTCTTATACCAGTAAACAGAAAACAATGCAGCCACCCACTCAAATTCAATCTAGATCACATCCATTCTTGCCTATGCCTTCTTGGGATGAAGATGTAGATCAACCACACAATACCCCCCGCAAGAGAGGCCCATTAGATAGGGCATTTCAAAATGAGTTAAGAGATATTGTTGATGCCAAAGTTGGACGTTGCCTCTTTGCAAATGGTGTTCCATTCAACTTTGTGAGATCACCTTATTTTAGTGACGTGTGAAGGAATAAATGAAGCACCTTCTGGTTACCATGGCCCTAGATATGAAAAGTTGTGCACCACCATATTACAAAATGAGAGAAAAAATGTAGAGAACCTACTACAACCAATAAGAGATTCTTGGGTCCAAACAGGTGTGTCTATTGTTTCAGATGGATGGAAAGATTGCAAAAACCGTCCTTTAATTAATGTAATTGTTGTATCCCCCAAGGGGTCAATGTTTTTGAAGGCGGTTGACTGTGAAGGTGAAGTCAAAAATGCAGAGTTCATTGCCCAGATTCTCATTGAATCCATAGAGTCTGTGGGTCATCACAATGTCGTCCAAGTAATTACGGACAATGCAAAAGTTTGCAAGGCTGCAGGTGCTTTGATAGAGGCCAGATATGATCACATCTTTTGGACACCGTGCACCGTCCATTCTCTCAATCTAGTGATGAAGGCAATTGGCACCGAAATAGATTGGGTGAAATAGGTGTATGAGGAGGGTGAGGAGATTCAAATGTTTGTGACAAATCACCATATGTCACAAGCAATTTTCCGAACTTACTCAAAATTGGAATTGTTGAAGGTAAATTTTAAAATTTAATTTATAATTTATTTAGTTTCATTTATCATTTTATAATTTTTATGTCATGTTTTAACTTTCTACTAACATGTTTTAGGTGGCTGAAACCTGGTTTGCCTCTCACACAATTGTGTTGAGACGGCTTGTCAAGGTGAAGGAGGCCTTATCACAAATGGTTATTGGTAACCAATGGAGCATCTGGAAGCAGTCCAGTACAGTCAGGGCCCAAAAGGTGAAGGCATTGATATTAGATGATGATTGGTAGACTCGTGTGGAGTATGTGTTGGAATTCACTAATCCCATCATGTCTATGCTTCGATTTGCCGACACTGATTTACCATGCTTGGGGGATATCTATGATAGCATGGACACAATGTTGGAGAAGATAAAAATGGTAAGTTATAAATTTAATACATTCCTTTATCTTTGTTTATCGAGAGTTATTTAAATTCAAAATTGACATAATGATAACTTACATGAACATCATTTGATATCCCGGGTCATACATAGGAGACAGAATGATCCTGAGGACACCTTATACAAAAAGGTGGAAGCGACGGTTCTTCATCGTTGGAACAAAATGACCACACCTTTGCACCTCCTAGCATATGCTCTTTCTCCCAGGTACTATAGCGCACAAGTACTTGGTATTCCAGGTAGAGTGGCACCATATAGAGATGCTGAGGTTGCCAATGGGTATAAGAAGGCATTTGATAAAATCTTCTGCGATCCAGATATTGGGGTAAGTGTTAGGAGAGAATTTGGATCATTTATCTCAGGAAGAGATCTCAACCCTACTGCTATCAATGACCAAAGCAAAATGGATGTTGTTACATGGTGGTATCTTCATGGGCAAGATTATCTATACCTCCAACCTCTTGCGATTAAGGTTCTATCACAAGTAAGTTTTTAAGTTTTAACTTTTTTTTTCTTTTTGTTTTGTCACTTGCATTGTAGAATTTAATACTTAACACTCTTGAATTTATCCCCTTTTTTTTTAATTTTGCTGGTTTTCTCTGTAGGTTGCGAGCTCTTATGCCGCTGAGCGGAATTGGAGTACTTACTCCTTTATCCACTCAGTCAAGCGTAACCGGTTGGCTGCAAAAAAAGCAGAAGATTTGGTGTATGTTCACAACAACTTGCGTCTCCTGTCACAGAAGGATCCAAAGTACAAGAAGGGGCCAGCGAAGCTTTGGGATGTAGCACCTGAATCTGCTGACCTAGATATGACCATTCAGGATCTTGCTAGAAGCACTTTGGCTGATGTGGATTATGATGGTGATGATGATGATGATGAGACAGTACCCTCTAGTGCTAGTGGATCTTTGGGTTCCATTAATGATGATTTTGATCAAACACTTGCAGCTACTGGAGACCCCATTGATCCAGATTTTTTTGATAATCCATTTGATTGATGAACCATTGAACATTGAATCATGTCTCAAACTTTTAATGAACAATATTTTGAATTGTCATTTTGTAATTCAGTAATACTAATTCAATGTGCTGATTTTCTTTAGAATTGTCAACATAGAATCATAGATCAATGATCAAGTATGCTATTTGAAGTTTTAATGATCAAGCATCATAGATTCATAGTATGAAATGATTTAGTTTTAGAATTATGTATATTTCTCTTATATTTTTGGATATATAATGCATATATATATATATATATATATACTCACGAATCCAAAATAGGAAAAAAAATTTCACGAATCCACGAACTGGATTCGCGAACCCGAATCCGTCCCCGAATCCGAATCGGCAACTAAGATACCAATATTATAAATATGATATTATAATATATAATAGTATATATGTAATATTATAGTATATTATTATCTGTTAATAAAGATTGATAGTAATCGATGATTACAAATACGATCAATGCACGAATAGGAATAAGTAATCACTGTGTGATTGGCAGCGATAAAGAGATGATTATGAATCGTCATATAACAATTATACAAACCCCCATTAAGGAACGATGATGGTCAACGTCTATACCCTGCCTTATTCGTGACAGGTCAGCAAGGACCAAAAGGTGCCATAGATCGAAAGGTAAGTGTGAAGAGGTATGACTCATGCCCTTCCAACGTAACTATCATACGAATTGCAGGATATAAAAACGACTCCCCATCATTCGTTCAAAGGGGGGGATCAGTGGAAGAGATAAAGGACATTACAATACAGGTCTGAGACCACTATCTTGTTACCAATACTCATCAAAAGGGATCGGTACAATTCATTTTTATCAGCAGCAGCCATCAGATTATAAGACAGAGCATAAGCACTTAGATATATATATATATGGTATGCGCAGCATTATTTTTTCACTGGTTATGCAAATTAATAACTTAAAGAAGAAATAACATCAGAACATCAGCATTCAGAATAAATACATATCGTAATATAAGTAATGCTAAGATCCTTGTTATTACTTTAGTGATGAAGAAGGAAGGCTGAAGCAACTCAAGGAATGGCAATCTAAATCCCAAAAGGATAGTTCCCAAGATAGGGTGGGGATCAGCAACCCTCCAATCCTTGAGGACAAAAGTCCCAAGGGAGGGCTTGTAAACTTTGAGGGAATCTATCAAGTGGTCTCTAAGCGCCTTGGATTGTACTCAGACCTCCTCTTTCCTTATAACAAAGTAATAGCGGATCAAGCTTAGCAACAAGAAATATAGATAGCATATGAAATTCAATTACTTAATATGTAATACAAATGGATGATTGTCCCTACTTATATCATACATTTATGGAAATCAATGCATTTTCTTGTCAATTCAACTTCGGATATAAGAATTGAGATTAATTTAAATAATAATTAAATGAAAATTCCCAGGGGACATTACAGCCTATGACAAAGTTAGCTGGTATTTTCTCCATGCAATCTTACAAGAATCTAGATTCTCTAAAATGGATCGATCGGGTTATGAGTTGTGCGAGATCAACCTGCTTTTCTATGTTAAGCAACGGTATCCCTTCAACTCTCTTTTCAATTTCAAAAGGTCACAAACAAGGTGATCCTTTACCCCATTATTTGATTATTATGTTGGCAAAGGGTTTAGGCCATCTAATATAGCAGTCTCAAGGGAGATGACTCATTCAAGATTGGTCTTGGGATGGTAATATTAGCTCTTATGACAAGTGGAGGCTTCATAGAGGAGTGCAATATGCTAGCTTCAATTTTGGCCAAGAGACCTTGCAGCTCCTTGGAGGAATCAAATATAATTGCTTTGGCCCAAAAGGAATTTATACAATGGCTCTTGAGTATCAAGCTCTCAAATCATAGAGAAGACAGAATGTGGAGTTTCCTTGGTGGAAAAGAATTTGGAACAGGTAAGGCTAACCAAAATGCCTTTTTCTGGCTTTTGAAACACAACAAATGCTTAATCTAGGATAATATCAAGAAGAGTGGTGTAATACTATACAAGCACATTAGGGTTTGGAGAAAGCAACATGATAGGTCCACCCGAAGCCATTTCTACACTAAGCCATCCTTGAGTGTGTACCTTGTTTGTGTGTGGCCGGGTGACTATCTCCGTGAGCACGGTGGGGTGGGCCTGAGGGTACCACATGGTTGGGTGGTGTTGCACGTCACTTCTGGGGACAGGTGTACAGATGGCAGACCACTTCCAATGACAGAGTTCAAGCATGATGTGCTCATCCTATGTTTAGTAGATTAGATCTATTTCCTTATTATTGATCGAATCGATTGATTATAGCCTCGATCATGTGTATTTAGTACTCCCCAATGTGGAGTTAATTGTATTTTAGCCGTACATTAGAGTCGGCATAGGAAATTGCTTTTATTTCCTTTGCTTTCAGAGAAAATTGTAGATCGGCGCCTACGCCTGCATTTGGCGTTTGCATTGATCAGCATTTCTGCCTCAGAGCGGTCTCCACTTCTCTGGACTGAGACTTTTTCGTCTCAGAGTTTTACCAGTATCGGTAATCGTGCAGGAACTGGGCGTTTGCATAAATCGGCGTCTCCACCTACCTTTGGTGTCTCCGCCCAGTTTCTTGTAATATCGTATCCTTGTAATTTCTTTCAACTGCTATTGCTTCAGGCCTTTTGTATGATGGTTCTTTATTGTTTCTTGATGGTTGGAAGGTAATGAACATGTATGTTTAACCAGCTTAGGAACAATTCTCCAGGGATTAAAATGAATCTCTATTTAGATGGTTTTTGAGGATGGCTTAGTATCCTCTATGTATAGCTGTGGGTTATTGTCGGCTTAGCCTCTTGTGATTCGTTGGAAATTGTCCGAGTCTTTGTTGGGCAGTCTTGTGAATGTGTGTACTCCGTTCCAAGTGTGTTTTTGAGTTGTCATGGAGCCCTTGTAAGTTCTTTAAGTCTTCCACTTGTACATAGTCATGTGACAATCATGGCTTCCTTTCTTTATGTTCTTACTTTGCTTATGCATTTATGTTCATGATGTTATATCTATGTTTTCAAAAAGAATTATTTAGTTCATATTTAACCTTGTGTTCTGAGGGTTCTTGGCAGGACATTACATGGAATGTCGCTGATTGGGATGATTTAGATAGTAATAAATTTCAGCAAATCCTCAAGTTTATTGATGATGATCAAAGAGAGTCTATGTTTGGGTTCAAAGAGGATTTGAAGAAGTTGTGACTTTTCTATGAATACTCACTTGTGGTTTTGTAGATTCCCATGGTAAATTCTTCTTCTATTGTATTTTTTATTACAATAGTCATCTGAAAATCCTTCTATTGTATCTACATTTAAGTCTTATTGAATAAAGTTTTATTTTTTCCCAAAAACTAAATAAGTAAATAAAAGAGGGAGGAATTTCAAATAGGTTTTTTCATGATCGTGTTGATAATATAACAGTAAGATATTCATGATTACAATTTCATATTCATATTCCAGCATTCCACACAAATGTTTAGTTCAATTTTTGTGGCCAATGATGAATATTTGTTGTTCAATGCCATTGATGCTAATGTTATTTAAATCTCAAGTTTTTAGAATGTTTAATGATGTTTGATATTTTAATCATACAACCAAAAAGTTATAAATATTTGCCACCCCCAGCTGTCCCTCTATCAACAAAATGCTAAAGTAACACCCAAGGATAAGCCACATTTAATTTTTCATTGTACAGCCAGGAGTGGCCTACACACTAAAGTGATTATGCAAGCATTAGCTAAATGGAAGGAAGTGGAGTCGCTTGTTGAACTTTCCAGATGTAATTAAGAACCTATCCTATAGGCTGCCACAAGGCAAAGAAATATTACAACGCCAAGCATTTCAACTGCATTGAAGTCAAAGAAATTCAAGAATGTGGCATAGATATTAAATTTCTTTTGTTAAACCATTTTGGAACAACTTTATTTTCAGGTTACATTCTATTCTTACTGATACATTTAGGGTTTTTTATTTTAGGAAGTTTAGTCTTCTTAAAAAGCCTGTTTTAACAATCATCATTTAGGTAATCTCAAATTTTACAAGGTGTTTTATAGCCAGAAAAGCTGTGTTTTTAATTATCATAAAAGCACTGGAAACAGGGCAAACTACTTACAAGTTACAATATGATTTACAATTATACATGTAAAAGAAATCAGATGCAAAGATGATTTTTTGGTGAGGGATTTGATACCAGCCATCTATGAAGAGTCTAGACTTGACTATGCAAAACCCGTACAGCTCTTTCTGTCAGTTAGGCCTCATTTTAAGCCCCTAGCTTCTCATGAAAGTCCATTTTTTTGTGTATTATCTAGGATAGATATATCAACCATATTGAAAAAAAATCTTTAAATCTCTTCTAATAATTTTATACCATTCTCGTTTTTCAAAGATTCTAGAATCCGTATATTATTTCGAATTTCAGTCCTAAAGAAAAGTACACATTTTCTTGGATTTCGATGAGGGTTTATCAAATTCTATGATCAATTTCAGATTCAAGTGACTAGAAATCTTTGGCCACAGAATTGCAAGCATAAGCATTTGAAGAAGAATACCTCTAGTCTGCTTAATTCTGCATTCTCTTCCTTCAATTGAGTCACCTGAGCCTCTAGCTCCACAGTGTATGCCTTCATAAAAATGACAGGAATAAGAAAATGCAAGTTGTATTTAGCCCAACTAATAAAATAGCAGGCCAAGCACATTATATACTCAGTGAAATGCATAAACCTCCATATTAGACAAAAGAATGCAAAGAAAAATTAGACAGCCATGAAAATCATGCATTCACTAGATTCAGGTTGCATGCCATAAAAAAGTTTTTTTTTAAATTAATTAAAAAATGAAGAATAAATGTCTGAAATTACCTGTCAAAACCACTTGTTTGCACAACCTAGGAACTATCCTTACACTGTTTTGGATCCTATATAAACTTGGTATTTATGATTTATGAGAAAATATGGGATGAATAAAAGCATAGCAGCTTAAGCAACAAAGCGCAAGATCCAATCACCACAAGCTCTGATCATTAATCATTCCAGATTTTAAGTTCTAGATCTCTACCACAGCATCACAGAAATCAACATCCACATCGCACCGAATTCCAGGTATGCCCTAACCCATTAAAGTATTTCAGCACATGTTTATCTCAGTCTCTTGGCTATTTAAATTAATTTAGGCTCTGGAGCTCTATTATTGCTTCATACAACCTCTAAATTAACCATAGGGTTGATTTATTTCCTTATAGTGGTTTCGTCTTTTTTTCAGAACATGTGACCCAGTGTTCAGGTCTTGCTGGGCTTTTTTTATTAAATGCAATTTTTTGTAAGAAAACTAGGTATTCCACGTGCAAAGGGATAAGTATTCCACATGCAAAGGGATAAAAGAGTTAAACTGAAAAGAGGTTATCAATAAGCTCTTGTGCGCAGTCTAAATATTATGCTGGGCCAGGGCAGCACCATACTATCCTTAAATTAGACCTAAGTTAGTATCCACACACTCAATAGAGTTCTCTTTTTATGTACCATCTTAATATTTTCTGGTAATATTTTCATTTTCTAGAAAAAGAAAGTGTTCAGTTCAAAAGTGGCAGAGTGTGGCTTCCTCTAACTAAGGCCAAGGGGCACTTGATAGATCAACAGCAGCCCTCATCCCCCACTTAAAGTTCCAATTCCAGACTTATTTCTGTTTTCAAATTTTTTCCAGCATTTCAGTATATTTCAGATAAATTTGCTGATTTATTTTTGTTCTTATTTTAAATAATTTCATTTTCCAAATTTTCATGTTAAGTTATGATTGAGTTACAGTTAGGTCCATAACAGAAGACATTAATGGGAGAAGAAAATACTCCCTTGAAGTTAAGGTGGACATTGCTACCATGGAAAACTAACAAAATTTGCTGATTTATTTCAAACTCCACAAAGCTTAGGAAAGACAAATGGGTGAAACTCTAGAGTGAAAAGGTAGTGTGCTGCATGCAGATTGAAAGTGATGAGGATAAACCCTAGGAGGTCCTCCTACCATTTGAGCTGTGTGATGGTGAATGAAAGGTTGAAAGAAAAATGGGAGAGATTGACCGATTAGAGAAGGAAAATTGATCGAACGTGAAACATGGGACAATGGGAAATGCAATGGAGGAGGATTAGGGAATTTTGGGAGAGAATAGAAAGAAATTGGGAGAGCAAAACGGGTAAATGTAAAGGGTAATGGAAATACAAAGGAGAGTTTGCAATGGAGGGAATGGAGAATGCCACAAGGGATGAGGATCTGCAACTATGCTTCGGTGTTCAGCCCCAAAACCTTGTAGCAACCATAAACGGAACCAAATTTAGTATATTAGTGAGTGCAATGAGAGAAAAATTAATATGCCTGTGAATGGAGAGATTGAAAAACATAGTATCATAGGATATGATATGTTTGAATGAACTGCCTAGTGGTTTAATCCCGAGTCTGTCAATTTGATCATTTGAACACGGATTAGGGCCATGTAGACACCATGCTTTGATGTGCATGTATCCGAGAATTTAATTTTATCTTGAAACTTCGCGTGTAGATTTTGGGTGGAGAAAGAAGTTTGGGAGTAGCTAGAAATTGGTCCAATACACAGGAAAGAGCCTAGAAACATCGCAAATAATCCTAGAAAATGCCTAAGGGATTGACCACTAAATTTAGTACAGAAATGCATAGTGAAATCTGTAATGTAGGTAATTTTCAGCTTTACAATATAAGTTTTTTTAATAGATATTGAACAAGATGACTGTGGAGCTGACTTCAAAGATGACTACACATATCTACTGAAGAGGACTTAAGACAGCTGTGCAACGATGACTGTGAGCTCACATAAATGACTCGACCATTTTTAGATGACTGCCAGCCTGCAAAAAGGCTTTTGTGAGTAGATGGTATTTGCAAGCAGCTCGCATCACCATTCTCCAGAAAGCTTGAGATTGTAATTTAGCATGACAAGTGGAAGAAGGGCACATCACAGGGAAAAAAACATGCTTACAAATTCCTAATTGCAGCAATTTAAGTTCAACATTCTAGATTTTTCTTTTTCAGGTCATGTAAAATTTTGATGAAGCAGAAATGTGTGAATGGCCAGTATTCTGCAAAATGCCTTTAAATTATTGCAGTTGTGAAGATTGTAATGAAAATAATATTATGATGTTCATTTTATTGATTACACAGTTATATGTTCTCTGCATGTGTCTTGATTTACAATGTGAAAATATAGTGTTTCAACTTTCAATACAGGGTCATGTTGGCAAGGCTCTTTATCCAAAACATATGATGTGGTAGATGAACATTGGAGTTTACAGAAATAAATTGCATGATATGAGTTTCAGTTTCAGAAACGGTTTGTAAGGATATTCAGAATCCATGAAGCAGAGAAATAAAGCTAAGGCAGGGCAGCTTTCCTCACAGGACCAACGCAAAAAATGAAGCTTTAGGTTCACAGAAAGAAGTTGATGGATCAGACTTTTAATCTAATCTGTACAAAATTATGGTACCTAGTGAGTTAGTTGTAGCAGCTGATTGAGACCAATGCTAATTGAGGAATGGCTAGGGATGACCCTGTGATAAAGTTGAGTTAAATTGGTTTTATATGAGAGCAGAGTGGATGTACAAGTATTAGCAGGAATATTCCATATCAGTTATCAATGTTCACTGATATGCAAGCAGAGATCACTGGCAATGAGAGTGATGGAATCGGGACAGGATGTGCTTGAGAGTAGTGGCGGAATAAGGACAAGATGCACTCAAGTATAGTAGCAAATAAAGACAGGTTGTGAATATTCCCATGCATAGTGCCATTTCCTGTGAATTCTGCATTTGCAAACAATGAACAATGGTTATGTATGCAGTTTGCTAACACATGATTTGCTATTGGAGTTTTCATTGTGATACCAAATTCTTAGAGCTTGAGCTGTGCACTAGGATTCGTTGGATGATAATGGAGCTATTAGTTCATTGCAAGACAGTTCAAGGGGAGTTCGTATTCCTCAATATTATATATTATTGTTCAAACATTATATTTCATGAAGAAGATTGGAGGACATGCAACCATTTTCCTTTAGGGGTTTTAAAATCAAAATAATTACTATGTTCCACAAAGTTTCAGGGACAAGGATGGTGGGATGGCAGGGATGTGTTTCAGGTATGACAGTCTGAGGGCCAGTTTTTGGGAGTGGCAATATTATACTGTTGTTATATTGCTGTTATGCTGCTGTTATATTTAGCTACTTGTTTTTTAAGGTCGACGTATCTCGTGTAACTTGTTTATGAGTATAATAAAAAAAGTGGAACCTTTTCCTAAAATAATGGTATATGTATAATGTAAGATTTGAAAGTTCTGCTGTAAGCTAAAGAGAGGAGTTTAAAATTATAAAACCACTAGTTAGCCACAAAAAAACCATCTGCTGCGCATTTTATTCTCCCTCTCTTTCTACTTTGCTTTTTTAAATTTGACAACATAATATTGCGATTACAAAAAGATCTCAAATTAACAATTACTTAATCTATGCAGGAAAAAATCATAGAACAACGAACACCTTAAAAATGTCCTAAATTTTGAAAAGCGCACGCCATAGAACTTAGCTAAGCAGCTGTTTAAGACCTTACTGTTATAGTTATATATGTAACACACTTATTTTATAAGAAAAGATTTCATTTTAATCCTGTAGCTATGCGACTATTCTCAAGTAAAAGCAAGGAGCAAAAGAGTAGAGTGATGAACCTGTTTGCGCTCCCGTGAGCGTGCTGCAGACTCCCTATTCTTGATCATTCTCCTCTGTCTTTGCTCCACTACTCTGTCCTCTGGCGCATCCAAAGCTCGTTTCTTACCCCTGGCAATGGTACGGGCATTGCAACCTGCAGGAGACAATCCGCCATACGCAGGCGCAAAGGAGCTCGTAGCACCAGACTCCATGGAGGCTTCCAGGATGCTTCCCGTGGAGCTCGACTGCAGGGCCGGAATGGAGGCAGCAGGTGGAATTTTCCCAAACATGGGCTGGGGCTGTTGCTGTTGCTGGCGTTGAAAATGCTGAATTGTGAGCGGCTGCGGTCCCTTGAACTGGAAATTGGACCAATCCTCGTGAGGATTGGTGAGCAAAGAGTCTTCCTTGACAACTCCGGCTTTGGCCAAGAAATCCTCGAGCGTCATCTGCCCCAATGTGAGTTCCCTCTCTCTCTCCCTCTGCACCGGAGCACTCACAGCGCTGCCACACGCACTTGTCTGAATCTCCTTCCACACCTCCTCCACCGTCTTGTTCACAATGCTCGGAGGCAGAGTTAGGCTGCCTTGCCGACATAGCAATTGTGCTCCGCCCCCCTCACCACTCTCTTCCGCGGTGGAGATGTTTCTAAGGAGTTCGTCCATGTTCATGCTTTCCACGCCCCGATTGTTATTGAGCTCATCGATCGTCCACGAGTAAATGGAGGTCTCCCGCGTAAGCCCCGACGACGCCGCCGCCACTGTTGCTGACGAAGAAGCCGCCATTCAGCGCCACTTTTACACTCTTGCTTTTGATCCCGCCCTTCCCTGCACTCTCACAAACAAATCCCTTTCCCACTCCCACTCCCAACCACTGCTGCCTCACCGAGTTTGTTCAGTTTCACTTTTCCTACGCCGGGGTTTTCATACACCTGCGTCCTCCCACTACGCTCTCGACCAAGACTTTTTCATACCCAATTTTGTTGTTTATGCTCTCTTCTTTTCTATTAAGGACCTTATATTACTATATATTTTTAGATAAATCTGGTTTGCAATATTTCTATATCTAACTTTATTACTAGCATTTGCATCTATATGAGGTACTCGGAAAACATAAATCAATTTTAATATTATATAAGGAAGTGTTTTAAAATATAGATATATACACATTTAATATTGTATAATGTTGTTATGAAAAAAAAAATCATTGTTACATATTCATTTTCTAAATCTTTTGGGATCTTTTAGGGCTCGAGAATTAGGAAAATAATTCATTTTTATTAATAGAATTGAATTTAAAATGGAATCGCAGACCGTTTTAGGCAGCCAAAGTTGGTGGCAGGCAACCAAGTTACAATCACTACAACCAAAATTCGATAAAAAATTTAGAAAATAAATTCGGAAAAAAATTCAAAAAAATAAAAAATCAATTTTAAAAAAAAATTTGAAAAAAAAATCGACAAAATAATTTGTCAAAAAATTCCAAAACAAATTTGAAAAAAAAAAATTTGGCAAAAAATTTGAATAAATAACAAAGTTACAAACCACCCAGACAAATAAAAAATAAATTAAATCCCTCCCCACACAAATAAAAATTAAAAAATTAAGTGTAGACATGAAAATTTTAAAAATTTGTTTTCCCCCATTCAAATTCCAATTCCATCTTTTCAGATGGAAGATGTAAATGCTCATTTTTGGCAAAATGAGCATTTACATATTCCTATTCTATTTTCATATTGCATTCCCAAACTGAGGATTCAACGAAATGGGAAATAACAAATGTCAATTCCAGGCTAATTCCCGCTACCAAACGGGCCCTTAGTTATATTTGTACAACATATTTATATTTTTAATCATATATTTTTAGAAATTATTAACCACTCAACTAGTCCAATTGATCATATATGTATATGTTGAGTTCATAACAGAATAGATGCTTAAGAAGGCATAGTTCATTTACTATGTGTATACCCCTGAAAATGGTCAAACCAAGTCAAAGCTAATAATTAATTAAATGCAAGTCATTATGGGATTAATCAAATCAAAAAATTAAATAACTATGTGATTGAATAAATCAATTAATTATATAGTTCATTTGAATCATTAAATCCAACCCCTTCAATTTACATACATGACTAAATTAATTAATTGTTTGAATTAATTAAATCCATAAATTCCTCACCAACCATGACAAGACAAGATAGAAATTGATCAACCAATAGGAGAGGAGTATTATGGGCACATGGATCACTCAAAGCTTTGTTATCTTGACCATTCATTTTGAGAGAATCAATCTTGTCCCTCTAAGTGAGACACCTCAACAAACACAACTCGCCCTTGGACCTAATCGTGATTAATTCAAATCAAATCAAATCAAGCTCACCCTACCCTTGGGAAATCCTATAAATAGGATGCATAATTAGAGTAAAGGGTCTCAATTTCATTCACGCATCATAGTTATAGGCAATTTGCATCCACTATCTTTGGAGGCAAATTTGTAATTGTATTTAGTAGCATCATACTGGCAAAATGCATTCAAGTTTTGAGTTTATTTGAGTATTTGGAATAGAGCAATTTGCATCAATTAGCTTAGCTTTTGCATCAATCCATCATCTTAGATCATAATTGAATCAATCATATTAATTTTCATTCTAGGAGTTGTCACTTTAGGATTGCTTTGCAGCTGAGAGCATTCTTTTAGTCCTTCTAGTTAGAGATCCATGAGATGCTCTCAATATTTTCAATTTGAATGTTAATTAGAATAGATCTATTGAATTTGAATTGACATTTTAATTGAACTAATGTCTCACAAAGTTATTTTACATGCACAAAATGGTGCCCATCGTGGGGCATAGTGATGAAGAGGGGTTTTAGGTTCACATCTAGAATCCTTATGTGGTACTCTTACAAGGGCTCAACTAGGCACCATCCAATGGCCAACTCACATAACCTTCCCAAGGTTATTTCTATCCTACTAAACTTTCTCTTGGTCCCCTTCCTTATGACCAAAATTCTCAGAGCAATTCAATCCGCAAAGGAGATACAACTCCTCACAATGAGCCCAACCCCAAAGACCTTCCAAGCAACCTATATCGCATAGTAGATTAGGATCTTATCACCAAAGTTGCAGAGATCATGTGGGAGTGTCCCTCCACATCTAATCACTTCCACTATTCCAACTTATCCCCTTGGCAGCAATGACAAAAACCCACAATGTGATTTTTCCCAATTAGGCCTATTAGGTGACCTATTTCAATTAACCCTCCAAATTGACTCTTCAGCTCCTAAATTCCAAAATCCCTTAGCAAGGCTCAAATAAATCACAATTTTAGGCACCCTTTTGCCCCCCCTATGAATTATTACAAAATTGGATTTGGGTTTTGGGTTTGATCTGGTCAACCAATACTGAGCCAATTAGGCCTAATAGGGCTAGTTCATGGGGATTTGAATGGAACACTTCACCTATCAATTTATCCTGACAAAAGGCTTATGGTTTTATGTATTCATATGTCTAAGGACACTAAATCACTCACTAGGTTATCCCCACACCTTAGTTCATTTCCTCTGCAGCTCAATCACCACTCCTTCTTGGCTTGTCTCATACAAATGCCAAGCCTAGGGCTTCACGACAAAAATCAGGTTTTGTCATTTAAATCCAAACCCTTAAGGTTTTAGGCTTCATGAACCAGTCTTCACAAAACCCAATGGATCTCCTCAATGTAAGCACCAAATGAATTCAAATCAATTGTAGAGAGAATTTAACCTATCAAACTAGAATTTCATGGTCATGGATCAGATGGCCCAATCAATATGTGTTCATACAATAACAGTAAACAACAAAGATAACAAAATACTTATGTTTCAGCAAAGGAAAACCTTCTTCTTCATTCAAAACTTCAACAACAACATCTCAAATTATCCATAGGGATTTTAGACACCTCCATGGACCTATCCCAACCAGCTTAACTAAATTTTGAATTTTTTAGCCATTGGGTTTCAAACTAACACTAATGATGTCAAAGTTGCATAGCAACATTTTGATAATTTTTATAATTTGGTCATTTTTTGCATTTGTCACATTAAAGTGATCATCCAACCTTACAAACACTATAACGGGACCATTAAGATCCTCAAACACCTCTTACAGCCATTTGACATCTATTGGAGAGGTTTTGACCACTATTGACCCATCATGGTCTTTACAAAACACTATTACAAACATGAGCCTTAGACCCATTACAAACATGAATGGCCTAATTGCAGCCTTATTACAAATATTAACTCAAAATCAAACAAATTAGATCATTTCAACATTGATCCCATTGGATCATTCATGGGACTCATAGGAACTCCTACACCACATAGGCCTCATACTAACATTTTGACATGAATTTAAGTGATTTTGATGCAAATTTGACATTTGCAGATTTAGACAGAATATAGTCAACGCCTTTACCCTGAAGTTCATCTCCTTTACACATTGTTGTAGTGCCTTTGCATCAAATTTCAGTGTCTTTCCTTTGAATTTCAGAGCCTTTGCATAAAGTTTCAATGCCTTTGCATCAAATTTTAGAGCCTTTACACACTATTTCAAAGCCCATGCACAATTTAATAGCGCATTTATATTTTGATGTAAAATTCTAAAATTTGAGAGCTAATTTGGTTTCAAATGTGTTGCAGATGGCAAAATTGAGGAAAGTTCAAAAGCTAACATTCAAAATTCCAGATTAGTACAAAGAGAAGGAGGTTAAAAGATTGAGAAAATACACAAAGAAGATATATTGGGAAAATGAAAGTGAGAAACTCTTTGAGGAAGGTGAAGTATATAATAGATACATAAAGATCATTAACTTTTATCAGGATGTTTACAATATTTCAATGATCATTTTTTTATGCTTTTACTCCTTAAGGATTTTAATCAATTTGTCAATATTTTGGATTTCCTTCACTTTGCTTGTCTTGTGTCAGACTAACGTGTGTGTAAGGGGATGCTTAGGAGTTGGAACGATCACCAAAGTAATATATGTAAAAAGAAAAAATCTCAAAAATGTGTATTACTTTAAACAAGGTGCACTCCATGAACTCTTTTATCATTCATGTACCTTTCATTAACTTTTGGAAATTTCAAAGTTTCAAACACATAACATAATTAGGGAGACCTCACTTTCTTGTGAACAAAGGTATTAGGCCTATGATCTTACATTTCTCAAGGTGATCAGAATGCCAAAAATACCCTAGTTCCATTAGATTAAAGGTCTAAGAATGAACACCATGTCTATTGTGTTTGGAGAATAAGGGTAATAGGGATATTCTTGGGGTGATCAAACTCCTAGACCTACCTTTATCTCAGATTTTCTCCAAGTAGTGCATCTTTGATTTCAATTCATAGTGGGCTCGCCTCTTGAGACTTATCTTAATGAGGTCGGTGAGAGGGACAACCCAAAGTGGGATACAACTGTTTTAGCCATGGTTATCGAACCCATTATAAAATGAAATGTCTTCATCCTTAATGGAGTGAAGGACAAAAAGCATTATACAATAGCCTTCCTCGAGTAGTCCTCATGGATTGTGCAAAACCTTATTTTTATGATAGTGGAAAGCTCTCAAAAGAGAGGTAAAAACAAAATATCATTGAATAGAATCTTGACTAAATCCTTGTTAAAGTAGTAAGCCTACCTATTTCAGCCATGTAAAGCCAAATTAGACCTTAGGTAGATTGTTTGGAGTATTTTTCATGTGAAGACCCCGTTAATAAATTTGAGAACATACATTATTTGTATAGGATTTAGGGTTGAAAAATAATTATTCTTGTGTTTGATGAGTTGGATGATCTAAAACATCAGAATAAAAGATTTCTTTAAAATCAAAATTTAGATTAAAATCCTTAAAATATATGAAATTGCAACAAAATCATGCAGAGTGGCACCTATACACAATATTTTGTCTCCTTTGCATAGTGAAACAGTGCCTTTGAAACTTAAAATAGAGCTTGTGCACATTAAAATAGAGCTCGTGCACATTAAAACAGAGTATGTTCCCATCAAAACAAAGCTTATGCACATTAAAACAGAGTATGTACCCATCAAAACAGAGCTTATGCGCATTAAAATAGAGCGTGTGCACATTAAAACAAAGCCTATGCACTTTAAAATAAAGCCTTTGACAAATAAAATAACACTCTGTAATCACCATAACAACGCCTTTGCAATTTTAAATAGAGCCTATAAAACTCTAAATAGTACCTATAAATTGCAAAGTCAAAATAATGAGTACTTGCAGAATTTTTCCTCTTAATCATGATGATAGGGATTAAAAGGAATGATGGGATTAAGAGGAATGATAGGGTTATTTTCAATCAAAACATATCTAAAATTTTATCATACATACACATGGATTTATTGTCTCAAAAAATTCAAAGTATGAAGGGACATATTCATGACATATAACAAAGTCTGAAGAATACCTCTGAGAAACTAATAACATTCTAGCTAAGGCAAAAATTCAAGGAATACAAAAAAAAATAGCTAAAATGGAACAACAAAGGGCTAAAAATCAAAATCAAAATATTGAATCTAACATTTCTAGTAAACCTAAATATCCCTTGGATAGAAATTTTACCTCTTTGGGACAATCTCTTGAGTCAACATTAAAAAAGATTCTTGAACATGATCTCATAACATTACCTCAAGGGACCTCATGTGGATTTAAATTTTTGAGCAACTATTGTGCATACCATCGACATAATAGACATACAAATTCAAATTGCATGAAATTGAAACATAAAATCCAAGATCTCTTTGATGATGGCATAATTGAAGTGAAAATTTCTAAAGATTCATCTAATTAAGAACATGACATTAATCCCAAGCATGATCAAAATTATGAACCTATGTGTAGTAATGGCCGACATGTCACCTCCACTTATTCCACCATTCATTTCAATCCTAAAGCTTTACAAAAACAAGCCATATTACCTCCATCAAACAATGAACCTAAGGATGACAATTTTCATGTTAACTATGTTGACCCTCAAGTGTTATCTCTAAAAGAAATCCAAGCTAATTCACATCTTGATGCAAGTTCTCCCCATTCTTTAAAAATCCTAGATCATAAGCTATCATGTGATCCAATATCCATCATACCTATTCAAAATGATCCCCCACCATCTCTCTAAGAATCCCCCATGCATGTCCAAACTCCTACCTTGTACTTAGAAATGGCTCCATGTCAAGAGGGTAATCCAAAGTGTGAAGAAATATGTCTTAGTAAAGATCAAGATCAAGATATGATCCAATTCTATCAAAAATTTGACCAAGATCCCATATCCATAGAGTCCCATTATGATCCCTTCATACCCTTTCACTTCTTCCAAGATGATATGCTTCCATATCAAGAACAAAGTATCCCTTAGAGTCTAATATCTTATCCATCTCCTAACCAAGATCAAGATATCTCCTCCATCATTTCCAATAAGCCTATTGAAAACCAAGAGCAAAGTACCCTTTCTACCCCATATAACGACTCTCTTCCATGTCAAGATCAAAGTATCTCATCATCTCCTTATCATGATCCCCCATGACTACCTCAAAAACCCATCATTCCTCTTAATCTCTATCATGATAATAAATCTCCCCAAGATTCAATTACTCTTATCAAAGTTTCCAATGAAACCATTGATATGAAGATAAATCTCAAAGATGATGACCTTGGTAATATAGCTCACTCTAAAGATGTTGATATCCTGTTTACACCTTATATCCCTCCATTTGAACATAATCATATACTTTCTATCATGCCCAAAAATTAGGGCAAAACACACACAAGATTTTTTTTTTCTAAAGCACAAAAGACAACAAAGGTAACACACTAAGGAACACTCAACAAGAACAATACACACAACCCAACATAAGTTAACTCTCAAGAGGTATCATGGCATGCACTGGCTGCCAACATCTCTTGATTGTTAACTACGTTAGTTACTCGAAACCCTAACTAGGTCTCCAAGAAACCCTAACTGGGTTCAAACCAAATGATTAATAAAAAGAGATAAATCAAAGGGAAATAAAACTTAGATTATAATATAAAGACAAAGGTTGGGTCAACACACCCAAAAAGGGTTTGATTAAAATAGTGGTTAATTCAAATGCATTAGTAACCCTAATGGTTCCTATTGTGAACCAAGTTACTAACTAGGATAGAAAACACAAATAACATCAAACAAATACAATGATAAAATAAGGCCAAGATAACAACCCTATGCGAAACCTAGGATTATAAAATTATTACCCATTTAAAATAATAACGTTCAAATAATTTATTATAAAATATTATATTTTTACTTAAGACATAAAGTTACCAAAGTTTATTAATTAATTTAAAATAAAATATTTAAAAGCATTAAAATATCCATAATAAAGTATTATTATTAAATTTAACAATAGGCTAAGAGAATATTTTTTTATCTAAGCCCCATCCTAGGACATTAAATATTTTCCCCTAGAATAACCCATTAACACGTTAAAATATTATTAATAAATAAATATTCAATTTCACCACCAACATTATATTAATGAGAAAATAATATTCAAATAGAAATTGCCTTTAAATTTTAAATTGGAAAATAACAGATATCAAAAAAAAAATATTAAAATAATAAAGGACCATAGAATAATATTTCAACATTATTAAATTTAAAATAAATTAAATAGAATCATCCAATAGCTAATTATTAAAATCCCAACAATTAATAAAAATGAATCTTTTTAAAATCTCAAGAAAATAAAAAATAATATTAAAATAAAATTTAATAAAGTGATTGTGTAAAGTCAATAGTCATTAAATTATAATAATCAGAGATTAAAATTCTAAAAAATATTAAATAAAAAATATAATTCAAAAATGAAAATGGCTCTAAAAGCCAACCCTAACCCTAATTTTGAAATTAGGGCTAGGCCTAAACATAAAACATGTTCTAAACCCTAATTTCTTCATTTTGTCATTGCAGGTTTGGGCATGGAGCAAAAATGGAAAAGGTTCAAGTTTTGTTGTATACACATAAGTTTACATGTGTGTATATACACACTAAGGTGTGTATATACATACATATATATATTTATGTATATATACTATCAAGAATCCAACCAAAGAAATGATTCAAAAAAATAACAAAGAGATCTACATGGCTACGTCAAAAAAAAATCTTCAACATCAATAACCCAGCAAGGTAATTTATTTAGATAGGCTTATTCCTCAATATTTCCGCTATAAAATCTTTGTTAAACAATAAAAATGTTGTTGCATACTATTTTGCATAGATATTACAATCTATGCAATCTTTTACAATACATTAGCAGCCTGCAGATATTTTTTATATAATTTTTGAAATTACTGAAGAAGATTTTATATTATTGTTAAATTTTTTATGAATAATAATTTTGTTGTTTATATTTTTTTTCTAACCCTGTAGGGGTGGGTGTCAGGGCCAAGCCTCACGCAACCCAAATGGGCATGCAAAGGTTGCAAGCCTGCCGCTCCCCGCTTTGGGGTTGGTGGAGGTTGCAGATCCACTGCACCCCATTGGGGATGCAATGGATGTTGGCCTATCGCTCCCCTTGGGGATGCGGTGGTTGTTGGCCACCTGCACCCCATTTGGGGTTGCGGTAGCAATAGACTACCCACACCCCTTGGGGGTTGCGGAGGTGCTTGCCCGTAGCCCCAAATACGATAGGGAGGGGTTTGTTTATTAAAAAATTTATTTAGTTTTTTTTTGTTTATTAAAATAGCTAATAGTATATATATATATATATATATATATATATATATATATA
Source organism: Chamaecyparis obtusa (assembly GCA_027943335.1). Taxonomy (NCBI): domain Eukaryota; kingdom Viridiplantae; phylum Streptophyta; class Pinopsida; order Cupressales; family Cupressaceae; genus Chamaecyparis; species Chamaecyparis obtusa. The sequence continues at coordinate 104,834 of BSBK01001679.1, forward strand.
TATATATATATATATATATATATATATATATATATTTGTGCATAAGGTAAATATTAACTTTCTAGAGTATACACATTATAAGTATATATACTTTGAGTATGCATACATACATACATACATACATACATACATACATATATATATATATATATATATATATATATATATATATATATATATATATATATATATATATCTGTGTGTGTGTGTGTGTGTGATGTTAAATATACATCCCAATAGCTAAACAAGAAAGAGATGCTGCAATAAGTAAGTCTATTTTTCTTTTTAGCATCAATATAGAAATGTATTTAAATAAGGATTATACATCTATGTATATATACATAGATGTATATACAAGATTATTTTCAAACTAACATGATTTCAAAATGAAATTCTTCTAACATAGGTAAATAGGAAGCAAAATTTACTTAGTCTATCTTCTTTCTAATGAATACATAAAGTAACTATTGACTTCTTAGGAAAGAGACAATCATCTAATGAAAAAAATCTAGTTTTTCTTTTACAAATGAGGAATGAAACCAACAAGTAATTTTGCATTCAAAAGCATAAGGAATCCATTTTCCACATTATATTTTCTTTGAAATACATAGTAAAATGGAGAAGCTTTACACATTCATGTACAAATATTTTACAAGCATGTTGCATGCATTATGCATTTACATGACCTTTAATCCACTATTTTTTTTACACGTGGCTTTAGCCCCTTTACAAAATAAAAATCTGCAAACTAAGAAATGATATGAATCCTTTTTTCCTCACTTTATCTTTAACATAAATCAACAAGCTCCGTCATAAGAAAATATACAAATAAGACAACTTTGACCATAGAGGCTCACCTCCCAACCTAGGCCATTACATGGCCACCCCCGAGCTTGGAAAATATAGATGGATGGGGTACACACATGCTCAAACTTACAAATACATACAATAACCAACAAATAAATTCTTACACAAAATTCTCTTTCCCATGGATTTTCACATTGGATCACCTTGGACCCATAAGAGGGGTGAAGGTGGAAATGTACCCAAGTAGGAGAAGCCATAAAAGTAATATCATGCCTTCAACAAGGCTCAAAACCATACACTATTGTGATCATAAGGCCATCACAAAAATCACCATTCCTTCCATTTTCTATAAAAAAGGTAAAATCCCTTATGGCCCCCAAATAAGTAGATAAAAATGATGGCAACATGAAGCCCATACATCCATGTCATATCCCCTTCCTCCATGAGGAAGGACTCTACACTATCTGGGCATTCCCAACTAAACCCTTCACCCTCAAGGCTCTCTTCCCTCCCAAGGGTGAGTTTAGCCTTGCACACCCCAACAAAAACATAACAAGCAAATGAACTATACAAGAAGCCATGAAAGACAAGCTTGAAACTCCACAAAAACACTTACTTACACTACACAAAAATATGCATAAACATACATGAAAAGAAATCAAGCCTTCCATGAAAAAAGAACCAACCTTGTTCCAAGCTATGTCAAATGCTAGTTGAGTGGACCTCCCTTCCTACAAGCCTTCCTTTTCTAAGGCCACCAAATCCTGCTAAGTCCACTAGAAGTCTCCAAAGTTGGAGAGTGGGCAATCAACCTACCAAATTCCTCTCCAACCCACTAAAAGAAAAACCCTACCTAATATCCTACCTAACCTCAAAGGTGATTGGACACACTATCCAAGGGTTCTCTCTCCAATAAGAGAGAAATTCAAATTTACAAGAGAGGAAGACATGACATACTTCCCAATTTCATCACATTCTAAAAAGACATTTTTAGAAGAGGCAAAAATGAGACAAAAACATCCTATTGGTCAAAATTTGACCCCCAACCAAAAGTGCACCTATGGGGTTATCTTATTTTAATCTTAACTAACCTCTAGTGCTAAATCTAACCCTTCAAAAGTCCACTAAGAGTTGACCCACAAAAATTTAAAATAAGATTCCCTCTCAAGGCTCAACAACCAAGATACCTAACCTTGGAAAACTACAAGGTGAATCAAAGGTGGGAAACAACCAATAAGCAATTTACTTGGCCATGCCAAATCACATACACATGTGTCAATTGACACCACATAAGCCACAACACATCACTACAACACATGGCATGCCAAGTGAACATAAATATAAAATAAAATAAATATTACTTTACAACATTAATACATAAAAATGAGGTTATTTCTCCCTTTGGAGTTAACCTTGGCTTTACAAGATCTTCACATACATCCATCTTTGATTTTACCTCTTTTTAATTCCATGGTCAATTTCTTGCACACTAGATTAAAATATCAATAGCTTATGAAATACCATAAACATACACACACACACACACACACACACACACATATAAACACAACATTAATGATCACATAAAATACATCATATAATCAACTTGCCATTTTCACAACATTCTATAATTTTGACTCATCCATTATTAATTTCCTTCACCACAAAATATCTAGGAATATTATATTCACAAGCATATCAAATACCCTTTCATAATCAAGATAATATTAACATTTTAATTGATTTCATAATCACTTCGAATTACATTTCTTGAATCAGTAACCAAAGCATAATAACTGGAATTTCTTTCTTAACATTAAGACCTAAAATCAATTTTCTATTAATTCACATCTCAAAGTAATATAAATTCAAATTGTCATTTATGTAAACATTCACATCCAATAGTAACATTTCAATATTCATAAAGGGTACATTCTACCTACTCAAGTCATGACTCTACACACCTTTCCTACTGCATTTCTACTAGAAATTACATACACAAGGAAAACATCATTTATTTCATTAGAATTTACATCTCATCGCATTAAAAATTTAAATTGCCTGATTCCCATTCAAATCCCTCAAAACATGCACTCTATTGTTCTATTAAGAAAATTAGTTGAAATCATTTAGCCCTCCAGCAAACATAGTGTATCCTAAAAATATTGACATGAGTACATAAGCAACATGAAAAAGAGTACATCACAAAATAGTAGTCAAGCCTCTATCCATCAGAATACAAATCCATAATGCATCAACATAGCTTATCTAATTACTGAGTCTATAATACAGAAAGAATAAATACAATGACAAGATCGGGGTGGGGTCCCTCAATACACCCGTCACAACCCCAAAGAAAACCTCCTAATTAACAAAAGACAAAGCTGAACTAGGTGCATCTCATGATGCCATCATAAAACATAATGTGGATACCCATCACTGCATTCTCAGGATCAACTCATCCCTATCTCTAAAGGTCATTGAAATATGATCTAAGACCACACTCAATGTCTCCAAGTTCATGCAGGGCATCAAAAATATGCTCCAAAAACAATCCTCCTACTAGTTCACCCTCACATGGGACCAACATGATCATACTCAACGAGTGTGAAGGTCAAAACCATACCATTAGGTTGTTCATGCTAAGAGGAAAATGAGGGAGGCACTACACCTTCACCATCCTCCAAGTCCATTCTTGGTCCCTATATCCAAAAGCTAAAGGCTTCATCCCTTCCATCCATATTGGGTCCTTATATCCCTCCATCAACCATACCTACCATTCCTAGCTCACTATCCACTTACCATATCATGTATCAAGATCAATGAAGACACACATACTTGAGAAACTTCCAAGCACCTAGCCATATGAACCCTTCATATCATTCCCATTCATCCATGATTCCTAAAACATTTGGAAGCAATTTGGATGTCAAACATAAAAATCATAAATCCAAGAATCTGCATAGATGCAAAAATCAACATGTCCAATATAATTGACATGTGAGTACAAAGCAAAAATGAATATCTAAAAGGCCACAAAGGTCCACCAATCAAAAATAAGAATCAAAGAAAATGTAGTTTCCTAAATCCCTCATTAAATAAATGCCTTCTAAAGCATCACAAGAAAAAGGAAAATCAAGGACTATGTGGATTCTCAAGTCACTTGCACAAGACTTGCATACAAAAGAAAAATCAAATTTGACATTCAATATTTCAAAGGCTTCCACTACGCCTCTATCTAAATATCGTCCATCTTCCAAATCCATTTTGGGTCCTTATATCCCCAAACCCATTACCTTAGATGCACTATCAACCTGTTCATCCATTTTGGGTCCTTGTGTCCCAAAATCCACATTATTTCATACATTAAGTTCTCAAGCTTTCAAATCCATTTTTCTTCCATCATTTCCTCACCCCTTGAGGTGTGTGTCAAAGTTGATATTTACAACATTTCCATCCACACATATACAAACCTTCAAATATCCCATCCATCATCCAACACACACTTTCCATACTTCCATTCCCCTTGTCCCATCATATGCATAAATCATTAATCACCATCTACCTATATCAACATCTTTGAGCATACTTTCAATAGCCATGGTCCATCATAGTGTATCTATCAAAGGAGTACTATTTAAAGAGCAAGATGCTTGAATCCCTCCATTTTTCATCACACATTCACTGCCTTCAAGAAAAATACAAAAAAAAAGAGAAAATGTTTTTTTTCAAAAAAAATTAAAAAGAGAAAGAAAAAAAGTAAAGAGAAATAATTCGTCCTATGGTGAAAACCACTTCTTATGGCACCTTGGGAAAATACCATGATGAAAACCTAGAAACAGGTGATGAGTCCAATTATTGCCTCAATTTTGTTATAGTCTTCATATTTTGTTGATACTCTGACAAACATTTCCAAGACATTTATGGTTTATACTTATGTGAACTTATGCTAAGTACAACTAAAGCCACTAAATCTATGGGTAGCTTGAGTGATATGTTTTGCTGACTTTTATAAATATAATGAAGTACTTCATACAATTATTTTAAGCTATGTTCTAACATTTAAGTAGGAGTTGAAATTGTTGATTTGCATGTGTACCAAATGTTACTAACCTTTCAGGTAAACACGGAGCAGTGTGAGGAGTGGCACAATTGCATTAAAGAGGAGAGTAAGAAGACCAACCATGGAAGGAGAATCTAGCTTGGTTCCGATGGATGTGCCGCGCTTTGAAGGAGCTGTTGTTCCAAAGAATATAGAGAATTTGTCCTGCTATATTTCCTCATAACTATTATTTTGTTGTCAGCAATAATTGTATTATGTCGTGGTTGTTTTATCTTCTCCATACTTGGCGAGGTTTAATGAGACTTTTCTGTTATGTTTTCAATAAGTGTCAATCCTTGATATAAAGGGATTTTGACTGATTTAGTAAGGAATGAAGAAAGACATAATTATGCATTCAGTATAGTGAAAGTTACTTTGTTCTATTTTCTTATGAGTTATTCAACTGTTATGTAACCAGTTAAGAAAGATTTAATGGAAGAGTGATTTTGGATTATTTCTTGTGTTGAGTAGTTAGTTGAAGCCAACCAAGGGGCCCACTTGGGAGGTGGATTAGATCAAGTTAGAATAGATTTGTTTCTTGTACTTTTCCTATTTTCAAATAGAGTTGTTGTTTTACTCCTGCAGAATATAATGTAGTTGTTCTTGCAGCATTTGCAGAAACAATATAGTAAATGTTTTAAGTTGATAGACATGCTTAGGTTCATTTCATAAGTTTTCTGCAGTGATTCCATTTAGTAGTCAAGAGTGTTTACTTTCTTGTAGCAATAGCATAGATTCATTTTATGCATTTTATCTTCCTACAACATAGGTGTTATGACTCTTAGAGGAACTTAGTGCACAAATTATGTTGTCCCATTTCAAGTCTACATCCCTGGGTTGACATTCTAAATGCATCTCATGGTGGGGAAAGTAATCTTTAGTATGAGTATATCAATCCTAAGAGAGACAATGGCATGATTATTGTTAGAGTAAAGTATTAATTATGTTAATTAAGCTTTACTCCCTTCTTAAGATGTCAACTTCCTTTTGCTTTAGTTAAAAAGCACATGCACTAGTTGTTCTAAACTCATGCATTAGTCATGTAATAGTTAAACTAATTATTACATGCACTAGACTTTGCCTTTCAAGGCTTTCGATCTCCTTTATAAGGATGATCCATTGTACATTTTATTCATTCATTATATTGAGGATATTTTCTTCTTCATATTCTAAGTCAAACCCTTGCCCTCTTCTTGTCTCTACTTCCTTGTAACAGGTTTTTTGTATGTAGGTGATCTTTGGGTTTTGTGGATTTGTATTGCTCAAATGCTACATGGTATCAGAGCCTAATCTACTATAGCTTGTTTGCGTTTGAAAGATTCAAAGATTAGAAATTCATCTGTTTCAGATGAGGGCTTTTTTGGGTTTTTATTGAATTTGGGGAGGACCTTTTTTTTTGGTCATCTTGGCTTCAAACGGACCTCACAGTTGTGTTCAGAGCGTCCAAGAACCCTAAGATCCATATAAAATTTGTCAAATTTGGACAAAGTTGGATCTATGAGAAAAAAATTACAATCGGCCTCGACACGGATCCTGAGGCAATTGATATTTTTTTAGAGCATTTTTGGCCCAAATGGACCTAACGATTGTGTCCGAAAGGCCTAAGACAATCAAAATACATATAAGACTTGTCAAATTCTGACAAGTTGCCATCTGAGGCAAAAAAATTTTGCCTTCTAGGGTCGTACGACCCTAGCATGCATTCCAATGCGGGTACATTACGATGATCTTTTTAAAAAAAAATTTTAAAAAGGGTTGGCCAGGTGGCCACCTAGGCGCCACCCCATGGCCACCTGAGCTCCACCCCGCAGCCATCGTCGAGCAGTCCGCCGATCAGTCCACCGCCAAGCAATCCGTCGCTGAGCAGTCCGCCACCACCTCGGCCTGCTCTGCTCCGCTCCAACGACACCGCTCCACTCTGTTCCGCAGGTCGTGCTGTCACGCTCTGCCGCTCCGCTCTGCCCCTTCTGTTGGTTTTTGGTCACATGGGGGACCAGCCCCTGGCCCCCAGCGCCCAAAACCTCCAGCCCCTGGTCACCCATGTGACCATGGCTTTTCATTTTTCAGCCCCCAGTCAGCTAGAGCTATGATGGCCATTTGGCCATCAATTTTAAGCTCACAGTTTAATGATGTCACTAGCACCTTGCACCAATTTTTTAGTTTTTTGGAGGTACTTGGGCCTTTTTGCGCATATCTCGGGCATATGGGATCATAATTGGGCGTGCGATATATTGTCAAAAAGCTGGTTTCAAGCCCAATCCAAATTTTCTGGTATGGGTTTATGATTTTGCCATTTTGATGCTTTTTTTTCTATCAAAGTTAGATGTTCTCTGCGATCTTGGCATTTCAGACCTCCTACCTTCTGGGATCCATTTCTCTTGCATCCGGCCTCCGTTTTCAGAAAGCAAGATATTGTCGAAAAGCTCTTTCTGAGCTTTTATCAGATTTGATGGTTTCATGTGGTTTTTTGTCCTTTTGTTGATGTCACCCATCCTCAAATCCTTGCAAACACCTTCTTTGGGCCCTCTAGCGCAGCTGTTGGATTTTTGCTCATATCTTGAGCATACGGTGTCAAAATTTGGCAAACGAGATATTGTCAGAAAGATGATTTCGAGCTCTTTCCAGATCTGGAGGTTATTTTTTCTAGTTTTATTTTTCTGATGGTGTTTTTCTCTGTCATAGCCAGATCTTCAGTTCTACACTCCGAGAGCTCTATCTTGTACATCCATACTCCATTTTCAGAAAATGATATATCATTGGAAAGATTGTTTAGAGATATTTTCATTGCTATGAGTCATTTTTCCAGATTTTATTTTGGGTTCATTTTATTTATATTCTTGCTTTTTTGCAATCTGGTGGATATCTTGGTTGTTTCAAGTCCTGGGATCTCTTCCCTTTGAGGGATGGCTCGTCTTAGGTTGTTCTTTTGTTTCAGCAACCTTTGATCTTCTTTGAGTAGTGTATACTTCACTTTTGTAGCATTCCTTTATGCACACACACTAAGATAAAGTGCCATTCTATTGCTTTGATGGGATCTTGCACATGTTCGTGCTATTTGTACTCGCACTCCATTATAAAGTGCCAGGGGGGTTTGATGTTTGCCTTTGTTTGCCATCTTCTTTTGTCATGTGAGAGTTCCTCCAATGACATTAGCCTCAGGTATGTTTATTTGTGTCTGTACTCTCTCTGCACATTTGATGTTCTCGATTCATCTTCATCATGCAGTTCATATTGGACGATCTCCTTAGTTTACCTGTCATTACTCCCTTGTCAGAAGTATGGGGGGTTTCTACTATTGGTTCTACTACCTCCTTGGTTTGATAGTGTGAGCTATGTATTCACTATTTGATTCTATGTACTAGGCGGTTGCAGTGGCTGGGTACCTATGCATTCCAGTGAGATGGATCATTTACCATATGGACACTCTTTTCTTTCCTATTTTGGATGCACTCTTCCAGCTTTGATTGATCAACTCTTTAGGCTTTTGGTGTTTATGCCATCTGTATCTTCAAGTTCAGGTGTTTGCCTTTGTTTGCCTCCTGATTCAAGTAGTGTTATTTGAGGGCACTCATACAAATTACAGTCTTCTCTACCTGGTCATATTTTTGTGGAGGATCTTCAGTTTCTTCTTGACAGAGTTTACATTTTCATGCTTCAGTGATGTTGTAAATGTTCATCTTTGTTCCTATTTTCTGGAACATTCCTAGTTTTGGAGGCTTCTTTAGTCCTTCAGACTAGTCTTTGTCTCTTTCTGGAGTAGAGTTTTTCCCACGTGGTTTTCTCTATTTCTCCACTTTTCAGAGACTCTCTTTTGTACTTGGGTACCTGATCAGGCCTTTGTTGCCGGGACTCATTTGCTTTCTTCTTGCATTGTTTGTAGATGCATTGTTGCTCATCTTAAGGGGGGGTGTTAGAGTAAAGTATTAATTATGTTAATTGATCTTTACTCCCTTCTTAAGATGTCAACTTCCTTTTTCTTTAGTTAAAAAGCACATGCACTAGTTGTTCTAAACTCATGCATTAGTCATGTAATAGTTAAATTGATTATTACATGCACTAGACTTTGCCATTCAAGGCTTTCAATCTCCTTTATAAGGATGATCCATTGTATATTTTATTCATTCATTATATTGAGGATATTTTCTTCTTCATATTCTGAGTCAAACCCTTGCTCTCTTCTTGTCTCTACTTCCTTGTAACAAGTTTTTTGTATGCAGGTGATCTTTGAGTTTTATGGATTTGTATTGCTCAAATCCTACAATTATTATGACCTATTGTGAGACTGTTCATTTTTGGCACCATTGCTGGGGATGGTGTCAAACTAGGAACCTTAATGAGTCATTTAATTTTTAGATTAGTTTCCTATTTTTAGTCAATACCAAGAACTTGTGAGCTTACTTCACAAGTCATCAACTTACTTGCATGCATCGAAGAAGGTGAGATGTTCATGGCAGATTTCTTCCAAAAGAACTTGTTAAACTGAAAGAAGTATTTGAGAAACTTGAGTTACCATTTCTTGATGCCAACCCAGAGTTTGTTGCATCATCTTCAACAGAAGAGGAAGAAACCCAAGAAATATTTGACCTCCGTCCTTTTGCAGAAATATTAGCTAGCTTTCATAATAATCCCAATCAAGGACCACTTGTTGCTCAAAACCTTCTAGTCAATAATAATTTCCAACCATAGTTTTAGTATCCAACACCTCCAATAATGGCAGCTCCTACATTTCCATTCCCAATTCCAAGTCTTATTAACAATCCAAACCTCAAGAATATACTTGCTTCAACACTTCCAAAATTCTATGGCCTCATCATGGAGGATCCTGACACCTTTTTGTTTTAGTTTGACATACTGTGTCAAAGTTTTGACTATAATACTGATAGTCATAAGCTTAAGCTATTCCCAGCTACACCGAAGGAGTCAACTCTCAGATGGTTCATTGGCTTAGGAGCGAATGCAGTTGCTAACTGGGATGGAATGAGAGATTTGTTTCTAATAAATTATAAGGAATACTACAAGGGAAGTGATTCAAAAGGAGATGACATCTTTTGTATGTTACAAAGGGAAGATGAGTCATTAGAGGACTACATCTCACACTTCTTATTTAGCTTACAAAAGAACCCTCAACATGCATTACAGGAGGATTCAAAGAAGCTGATTTTTCTAAGAGGAGTGAATGAAAACAGTCTTGAAGCTCTGGACCTCATGGTTGGAGGTGATATATCTTAGTCCTCATGGGATGACCTTCAGAGGATTTGTATGAACTATTCTAGAGCAACAGTTAAGAAAGGAAGGGGATTCCGCTCAACGTTGGCTAAAGGAAGTAGCTCTGGTATTTCAAAGATGGAGATTTCAAACCCATTGTCAGACTTCAAGCAAGACATCATCAATGATGTCGCTACACACTTGGACATGATGACCGCCAAGAAGAAACATGCAAATGCAGAGGCACGACTGGCTGAATACTGCCCTCATTGCCACAAACAAAAGAAGGATTATTAGTGCAAATTCATCGCAAACCTAGAGAACCAACATCTTCCAACTGAATACTTGAAGATAGAAGGAGAGGAAGAGAAAGTATTCTTTGTTGCTCAATGTCAGCCATGGGCCACGAGACAAGGTATGCCTCAAGACCCATTACAAATTTCAAGTCCTTATAATAGTTAGTGGCAAAACCAGAATGTCCAAAATCCTCCACAATATAATCAATCCACTTGGAATAATGCTTGGCCAAATAATCAACATAATCAATGGTATTCCCCACAACAACCCCAATGGCCTCAATTTCCAAATCAATGGCAACAACCACAAGGGAATTGGCAGCCCACTAACCAGTGGAGACGACCTTAGAAATGGCCAAATCCAAATCCTGGATATCAAACTCTACCACCTCCAACAAATATACCTACAATAATGCCACCACCTCCAAACGCAGGTCCTCAAAAGCAGATGCAATTACCTGCTCAACCTCAATCGAATCCCAACAGTCAACAACCACAGCAGCAAATGCATGCTACCAATAATCAATAGTACCATGACTATGCACTTGATATAGCTGATAAACACCTAAGATCAGGTACTACCTTGCTGACACCTGAACCACCCCTTATTACTAAAGTGCCAGACCTTCCTGCAGCATCAATACTAATTCTAGAGAATGATTTTCCAAATACTATTGCATCAGAAAATGTTTCCAACTCAACTAATGTTCAAACATCAGTCAAACCACCTTTTCCCCAAAGGCTCAGCATGGAAAAACCCGTACCAAAAGAAGATCATCCATTTGATATCCTTGACCAGTTAAAGAACATGCATGTCTAGATTCCCCTATTTCAAGCAATAAAAGATGTTCCAATTTATGGAAAAGCAATTAAAGAAGCTTGTCTTAAAAATCCTAGGAGGAAGAAAAAGGATCCTACAACATTTCATGTTTTAGGACAATTGGCTAATATCATGCTAGGAAAACTAGTAATTCTAAAATATTCAAATCCAGGGAGTCCAGTTGTGAATATTATCATTAATGGCCAGTCTGTCAAAAATGCATTAATAGACTTAGGTGCTTCCATTAATGTAATGACTAAGGATACTATGAATAAACTAAGCATTGAAGGATTGAGAGCTACTCCAACAATATTGTAATTAGCAGACAATTCTACTGTTACCCCTGATGGGATGATATAAGACATAATAGTTGCCCTAGATTCTTGGGAGTACCCTATTGATTTCATGATCCTCTCACCAAAGGTCAACCTTGCTAGTTACCCTATTATTCTAGGATGTCCATGGTTAGCAACAACTAATGCAAACATAAGTTGTAGATCAGGGAACATGACAATTTTTGATGGGCAAGCCACAAAGAAGCTAGCATTGTATCCTCTAGCTCAACTACAACCAGACTTGAGTACACCTATATGGCCAAATTTAGGAGATGGAGAAGAAGAATTGAATTCTGTGGTCTAGCTCATGATGTTACATAGGCAATCTTTCCTGAAAATCCAAGAGGCAGATGAAGTCATTCGGAGCATTCTTAATAATGACTGTGTTGTAACCAAATATATATCTGAGAGTTTTGTGTTAGAGTTAAGTACATGTGAAGATAATTATGAGAATTGTGTATTACCTTCAGAACACAACATTGTTTATCAATTGTTACCTAGTGAAGTAAATACAAGTCCAATCCCTAAAGTGTCTATGCTTGACTTTACAACTACCGTGGAACTTTATAAAGGTCATAATCTACATGTGAATAATAAGCTGCCTCCACAACAAATGGAGAAACTAACTAAACTACTACAAACACATGAGAAAGCCTTTGCATGAGACTATGGGGACATGAAGGGATTAAGTACTACATTATGTACTCATGGGATATATATCAATGAAGGAAGTCTACCCCTTTGTCAACCTCAAAGAAGGATTAACCCAGCATTAAGGGAGATAGTCAAAACTGAACTTCAAAAGTTATTAGATGTTGGCTTTATATATCCTATATCTAATAGTAAATGGGTATCACCTTTGGTTATAGTGCCCAAAAAGGGGGGTAAATGGAGAATTTGTGTGGATTATAGGGAGTTAAACAAAGCTACCAAGAAAGATTTCTTGTCATTACCATTCATAGACCAAGTACTTGATACTTTGGCCGGTAAGAAGTATTTTTCCTTTCCTGATGGATATAGTGGATACAATCAGATAACTATTTCTCCAAAGGACCAGGAGAAGACTACATTCAAATGTCTATGGGGGACATATGCATATTCAGTTCTACCTTTTGGATTGTGTAATGCTCTAGCAACATTTCAAAGAGCTGTGATTAGTATTTTTGCTGACATTTCACATGATTGTATGGAGATATATATGGATGACTTTACAACATTTGGGGTGACATTTGAAGAGGCTTTGAAGAATCTTGAAAAGGTGCTAATCTAGTGTAAGGAGCATAATCTATCCCTTAATAGTGAGAAATGCTTTATGATGATGCAGGAAGGAGTGGTACTTGGGCATTTCATTTCAGCAGCAGGAATTCAAGTGGATCCAGCTAAAGTTGAGGTAATACTTACTCTACCTACTCCTACTAAACAAAAAGATGTAAGAGATTTTCTAGGACATGTTGGATACTATAGATGCTTTATTCAAAATTTTAGTCAAATTGCTAGTCCTCTATACACATTGCTCACCAAAGAAGCTGAATTTATTTGGACACTACCATGTGATGAGTCATTCCTGCAGCTAAAGAAACTCCTAACAACTGCACCAGTCCTAAAAGGACTAGATTGGGCTATTCCATTCCACATCCATACAGATGCATCAGATTATGCCATAGGTGTTGCATTAGGACAAAAGCCTACTAACCTTGAGAATGCAATCTACTACATCAATAAAAGCCTCCATGGCCTTGAACTAAACTACACAGTTACTGAAAAGGAACTCCTAGCTATAGTTTATGCATTGAACAAATTCTAACACTATGTAACAGGCTATCCTATTTTTGTTCACACTGATCACTCAGCCATAAAATACCCGATGGACAAACCTGCTATAACAAGAAGACTAGCAAGATGGCTTTTACTTTTGTAGGAATTTGATATAACAATTGTTGATAAGCCAGGCAAGGAAAATGTAGTTGCATACTACTTGTCTAGAATTCAAAATGCTGATGAAGATACAACTCCAGTTGAAGATACATTTCTAGATGAACACTTGTTCCATATAGCAATCCAAAACCCATGGTATGCAGACATAGCCAATTATCTTGCAGCAAATAGGATGCCCCCACATTTTTCTCAAAAAGACAAGAAAAAACTTACAGAGAAAAGCTTTCAGTATTCATGGATAGATAACAATCTATTTTGCACTGGTCCAGATCAGATTATGAGAAGATGTGTGAGAGAAGATGAAGTATATGATATACTCCATGCCTATCATGATGAGCCTTGTGGAGGCACTTTGCAGAAAAGCAAACAACCTTGAAAATCTTAACAACAGGATATTATTGGCCTACATTACACAAAGATGCAGCAAGTTATACAAAGAAATGTGACAAATGTCAAAGGATGGGTCATCCAACAAAACTAGATGAGATGCCACTTAATCCACAAGTTGTAATGAAACCATTTGATAAATGGGGTATGGACTTCATCAGACCAATAGATCCTCCATCAAATGGAAAATCCTACATATTGGTTTGTACGTATTATTTGACAAAGTGGGTGGAAGTGAAGGCAATGTAGAATGCCAGAGATCAGAAAGTAGCTAAATTCTTGTATGAATAAATTTTTACCAGATATGGAGTCCCCAGAGAATTAGTTACAGACCAAGGAGCACAGTTCACATCAAATTTGATCAATGAGCTAAAGAAAGAGTATAGCATAAGGCATCAAAAGTCTAGTCCTTACCATCCACAAGAAAATGGACAAGCGGAGGTGACAAACGGAGAAATAGAAGCCATATTAACAAAGACAATATAGTTGCATCATAAAGATTGGATTAGTATATTAACAAAACATTGCACATAACACTTGAACTGAACATCAGTTTTCCTGTAGCACAAATAGAACGTCTCCTCCATCTCAACTCATTGGATGAAATGTGCAAGTCAACATTGTAGAGAACAGAGCTCATCCAAAACCAAAGAAAGAGATGGCATGATTCACATATCAAGAATAAGCAATTTCAAGTAGGAGATTGGGCTCTATTGTATGATTCTTGATTCAAGGAAATTCTAGGAAAACTGCAAACAAGATGGCTAGGACCCTATGAAATTCAATATGTCTTTGACAATGGAGCAGTTTAGCTGACTACACTTGATCTAGTATAATTTAAGCTACTTGTCAATGGACACCGCTTGCCCCTGTATCACAAGCCTCAAACCAAAGAAGAATTCTTGCAAGAGTTCAACATGCACAGTTTCACAGCCCCTCAAGAAATAGTTCCTACAATAGAAGGTGAAAGCCTTCCTCCTGCAGCATCACCATGACATACCTCCACCAACATTCATAATAAAACTTCATTTAATGAGGTATATTTCTTCATTCATTTTTCTCTTTTCTTCTCACCAACTCATCCCATTCCTATTTCTACCATCCACTCAAACACCATGTCACCTACAAATTCTATTTTCAAAAGCTTTCAATAAAATGCCATGTCAGCAATCTCATGCAACCACCAGAATTGACACTTGCATCAACTCACATTCTTGTATGGTAATTAATCACCAGGTACAAATTTCTAACTCCTCACTTACTTTTAGTGCACAGGTTTAATTAATTATATCTAGTACTACATTAGTTATATAATATACGCGTTCAACCGATTTCCTAGCCTCGTGCTAAATCTATCAAGTGAGGACACTTGTTAAACTTTCGTAGGGGGCAAGGGAAGTGTACTAACTTCCAAGTGTCATTCCTAAACTACCCTAGTCACATCCCTATCACATCAGTGTCATACTTTCAAATTCTGATTTCTTGAGCTTGACATGACTAAAAAGGACCATAATTAAATTATGAGATAAATCTCACTTAAGGTATTGATGTCCTATGAAAGTAATGACATTATTATTGATCATGTCAACTACAATGGAGGTAATGTAAGCAAAAATATCAGCATTTTCAAGAATAGCAATTTGGATTTCAAAAAGAAAGCATTTGCAGAGTGTAGAGAGACTAAGGATTAGTAGAAAATTGAAAAATTGAAGATTGGACTGGACATTACTAAGATGGGTGGACAATTACAGAGACATGAACCAATCATCCATGGTATTTTTCTAGTGGATGTTGAGGTAGTTTGCAGATTTAATGCATGCGGCTGGCTTGGTTATTTTCTTCAGCTGGCAGATTTTAATGAGGTTGCTGCAAAATTCATGAGCACTTTTGAAGAAGGACAAGCAACTATTTGGGGTTTGACAGTTGTGGCTATTGGACATTGCTAAGATGGGTGGACAATTATAGAGACATGAACCAATCATCCATGGTATTTTGCTAGCAGATGTTGACGCAGTTCATAGATTCAATGCATGTGGCTGGCTTGGTTATTTTCTTTAGCAGACATTTTAATGGGGAGGTTGCTGTAGAATTCATGAGCACTTTTGAAGAAGGACAAGAAAATGTTTGGGGTCTGACAGTTGTGGCTACTAAAGAGAGAATTGTGGAAGTTACAGGGTTACCAACTGTCAGAGAACATTACCCAAATGAGCATGATGCAAGGTCATCTCGAGCTCAATTCTTCAGGCCAGGTGATCCTCCCCTTGAAATCACTAAGCAGGGTTGCAGCGGATTGTCTCTTCCACAACCATTTCCAGAACTATCTGCACACATTATCAGGTATTTAACTCGTGAAGGAAGATTTTTGAACTTGCATGCCCATCATTTCAAGTTGCTTAGCTGTATCAGGCATAATCTTCAAGTCAATATTCCCAATTTTCTTTATAACATGTTATGCATTAGTGCCGAGGAAATGCAAAAGGGTAATGCAAATTTTGCAAATTCCATAAGCCACCATGCCCTAATCAAGCTTTTGGTTGAAAAATCTCTTATGGATGTTTCTCTGATGTCGTGGGTTTCCAACTTAAAACCTTGCAACCCCAAGTAAATCCTATGGCCCAACCTCTAGAAGATGCAGTAGAACCTTTCGGCCCTACTAAAGAAGAAACTATGAAAGAAAAAGAAGAACTAGAATTACCCCTAGAAAACCAACCTCCTGGACCTATTTTAGAGAGTAATGTACCCACTTCTTCCTCAAGAAAAGGAAAGCAGAAAGTTGGAAAAGAAACCCCTAATTTAGAAGGAGAAATTTCAAAACCTGCAATTCGAATAAAGAAAAGAAAACGGTCGAGTCCTGCAATGCTTGTTCCTGCAGCATCTACTCCTACAGCACATAAACCAAAAAGGTCTCACCAACCTAAAACTATCGTGGTTGAAGAGGCAACTATGCGTAGAAGCCCTCGCATGTGAGGACAAGTGTCTCCACCTTCTCCTCAAAACCCAAATGTTCCAACACCAAAACCTGTTGCAGAACCCTTTGTTCAATATATTCCTAATGACTCCCCTACGCAGGCAGAACCCCAACATATGGAGAAATATCCTAATGAGCAAGAACCTAGTAGTGAAATGCCATAGAATGATCAGGAAATGCCCAAGCCAAACCCTGATGTAATGCAAGAGAACATTCCTGTGAATGTTCAATCTACTCCCCCTCAACATCCTATATATTCTAATGTATATATTATACCCTACTGAACAACGTGGTTTATTGACTACTTTTAGTAGATTGCTAAGGAGAAGAAAAAGAAAGCTCAAATGCAAGAGTTCCCTTCATCAACAATTCAGTCTATCCTCTTTCATCTATACAACCATTTTATCTTTTAGAAGACATGGTGGAAGCAGGAAAGAAATAAAATGCAAAGGGAGATGTTTGACAAGGATAAGGAAATTGAATCTCTCAAAGAGAAGCTAAAGAAACAAAAAGAGAAAATGGACAAGGCCTTAAAACTAGCTGACCAGGTCATTGCTTGCAGACCGCCACCTAAGGTATATGCTTTCTACTTAAAAGAGCAATTTCTTTTGTTCCAACTTATGATGACAATCAAGGATATTGACTGTGAATTCAAGTCAACCCAAGATTTTTATGGGATTTATCAGACTCTGCCAACATGGCAGCAAAATATGTTATGTGAGCTTTATTTGCACAATTTTATTATCCCACATGAAACAGAGTGGAATCCTCTACTCTATATAGGGGATATCCACCTAAGGGCCTTGATGTCATGGATGCATAATAAGACAAACTATGACTGGCGGCTAAACACCTATAGGGATCTGGAGAAATCTAAGCCTTTGCCATTGAGTCACATAAGCCTGATGTTCTTTTGAGGGATTGGCTTAATTTGACTTATGGGAGACCAAAGCCTGAAATCAAGGAGAAAGTATTTGCATTGAGGGATAAAGTTTACAGAGACTATCAGACATTGCCCAATTTTACAGTCCAAAGAGCTCTCTCAGGGGTAAGGAGCAGATGGAACAGGTTGCCAAAAGCTTTCAGAAAAGCAGAGCCACATAGTCCAATTAACTATGAAGCAGCTATCCATAGAGTGGCTAAATACATGTAGTTGGGGCAACATCCTAGAAGGGAACTATGGATGCCCTTATCCTTCTAGCCACCTACTCTCTTTTGGCCCTTATATGACATCAACACTACCAGATTGGATCAATTGGTTGAGGAGCATCAAGAAAATCACTTGGAACACACAAGGGGGTTCTACACTTTCAAAAGTGGAAAGAAGGGGAAGATGACCATTGGTGATTTAAGGACCATAGCAAGGAAATACAATGCTTGAGGACAAGCATTCTGTTAGTAGGGGGTAGATGATGAGTCCAATTATTGCCTCAATTTTGTTATAGTCTTCATATTTTGTTGATACTCTATCAAACATTTCCAAGACATTTATGGTTTATACTTATGTGAACTTATGCTAAGTACAACTAAAGCCACTAAATCTATGGGTAGCTTGAGTGATATGTTTTGCTGACTATTATAAATATAATGCAGTACTTCATATAATTATTTCAAGCTATGTTCTAACATTTAAGTAGGAGTTGAAATTGTTGACTTGCATGTGTATCGAATATTACTAACCTTTCAGGTAAACACGGAGCAGTGTGAGGAGTGGCACAATTGCATTAAAGAGGAGCGTTAGAAGACCAACCATGGTAGGAGAATCCAACTCAGTTTCGATGGATGTGCCACGCTTTGAAGGAGCTGTTGTTCCAAAGAATATAGGGAATTTGTCCTGCTATATTTCCTCATAACTATTATTTTGTTGTCAACAGTAATTGTATTATGTCATGGTTGTTTTATCTCCTCCATACTTGGCAAGGTTTAATGAGACTTTTCTATTATGTTTTCAGTAAGTTTCAATCCTTGATATAAAGGGATTTTGACTGATTTAGTTGGGAATGAAGAAAGATAGAATTATGCATTCAGTATAGTGAAAGTTACTCTATTCTATTTTCTTATGAGTTATTCAATTGTTATGTAACCAGTTAAGAAAAATTTAATGGAAGAGTGATTTTGGATTATTTCTTGTGTTGAGTAGTTAGCTGAAGCCAACCAAGGGGGCCCACTTGGGAGGTGGATTAGATTAAGTTAGAATAGATTTGTTTCCTGTACTTTTCCTATTTTCAAATAGAGTTGCTGTTTTACTCCTGCAGCATATACTGTAGTTGTTCCTACAACATTTGTAGAAACAATATAGTGAATGTTTTAAGTTGATAGACAAGCTTAGGTTCATTTCATAAGTTTTTTGCAGCAATTCCATTCAGTAGTCAAGAGTGTTTACTTTCCTGTAGCAATAACATAGATTCCTTTTATGCATTTTATCTTCTTGCAACATAGGTGTTATGACTCTTAGAGGATCTTAGTGCATAAATTATGTTGTCCCATTTCAAGTCTACATCCCTGGGTTGACATTGTAAATGCATCTCATGGTGGGGAAAGTAATCTTTAGTATGATTATATCAATCCTAAGAGATACAATCACATGATTATTATGACCTATTGTGAGACTGTTCAACAGGCATCATGCATACTATACCTTCTTGTACTCTAAACTTGGGGAAAGTTCCATCCATGCCAACTTAGCCATCATATCATACATTATCCATCATATCCCTCAACATCCATTATCTACCATTTACCCTATCTATGTACATATCATGTTTGCACCATTTATCTTAACAAAGTTGAGAATTTCCATGAACATCAAGCATACTATCAATCTACACTTGGGGTCAAGTTCCATCCATGCCATCTTATCCATCATATCATACATTATCCATCATATCCCTCACCATCCATTATTTGTCATTTATCCTATGTACATACATATCACCTTTGCACCATTTATCTTGACAAAGTTGAGAATTTCCATGAACATCAAGCATACTATCCATCCATCAGCATATTATTATTCACTTGTTTTATTTGTGCTACCTTATCATGATCTTTCTTATCCTAAACATTCTTCCATTATCCCTTATCAAATGTGAGTTTCATCCTATCCATATATACCCTTGGGTCTTGATTAAAATAAAGGACATAAAATGCAAAAATATTTTCTCAAAAGTCTCTTGACATGTCCATTCCTTTGGAACTCACATACCTTTCATTGCATCATGTCATTTTCCTATATGCTATATGAAATCACCTCATTAGCCTACATTTCCATATCCCTTTTTCCTTAGCTTGGGTAATCTTAAACAAGACCATCCTTCAGGGTCACATCACACATGCTTCCTCTATCATTTTCATATATACTCTAGCCCAATCCACTCATTCATTCACTTGTAATGCATTACACTTTTCTAGACATTTGGGGAAAACAAATACGATCTTGCTTGAGAATTAGTGATAAAATCTTTAAAATCCCCAGAAAATAGAAAATCTTTTAAGTAAAAAAAATCAGAAAATTTCTAAAATCCAAAAAAAATCATAAAATCTCTAAAATTCAAAATAAATGATGAAATCTTTAAAAATTTAGAAAAATCAAACAATCTATAAAATCCAAAAAAAACATCATAAAATCTTAGGTTAGCTCTTGTATCTATCAAGCATCACATCTGCATTTCTAGCATCCCTGTACACATTCGCTTACATTCCATCATTTGTACGTAGTCATAATAAACCCTCAAAGTAGCATTGTCCAAAACAAAGCTTTTGTCATGGTTTGGAAATTGGTCTTAGTCCACTATCATTGTCAGATCAAACTGGGGGCACCATCAAAATTCAATGAGCTTATCAAAACAAACACAAGAAGATACTAAACAAGTTGAACCAAGATCAAATCATAACATTTTTTATTTATCCAAAACATACAATTTCAAACATTCATACATATCAACCAAGATCAAACGTGACATATCAAATTAAAATTAAAATATCAACATCAAAATCAACTTGAATATAATAAACAAAAGATAAAAAAGGATGAATTTTTCTAAAATATGGCTCAGCAAATAAAGGCAAAATGTTGTTGCTTGATTTTTTGAAATAATGTCTTTTTAACAAATCAATGATGTCTTTTGACTAGAAAAGAAATGATAAAAACATGATATTTTATTGGTTTTTTGATTGTAATATTGATTCATAGAAGTATGCAAATCCGTTTAATGACATGATCATCAAAGAATCATTGAGGACATTTCTATATGAAAGGAATCAATCTTTGTCTGTTTACACAAAAGGATACCTTGGCCATTTAGTTCTTTCATATCTTAATGCTAGGATCCACTTGCAACATTGAATCTGATGAAAGTGGTATTCAAACCACCATGGTTGAAAATCTAACTAGTGAGGGTTGTACCAATTTCAATGATCCACCAAAAGCTCAATGATGAAACTAGCAAAAAGAAATGGATCCAGTGATAAGTGAAAATAATTTTAGTAGAAAATCAATGATGTCTTTTGACTAGAAAAGCAATGATAAAAACATGATATTTTATTGGTTTTCTGATTGTAATATTGATTCATAGAAGTATGCAAATCCATTTAATGACATGATCATCAAAGAATCGTTGAGGACATTTCTATATGAAAGGAATCAAATCTTTGTCTGTTTATGCAAAAGGATACCTTGGCCATTTAGTTCTTTCATATCTTAATGCCAGGATCCACTTGCAACATTGAATCCGATGAAAGTGGTATTCAGACCACCATGGTTGAAAATCTAACCACTGAGGGTTGTACCAATTTCAATGATCCACCAAAAGCTCAATGATGAAACTAGCAAAAAGAAATGGATCTAGTGATAAGTTAAAATAATTTTAGTTGCATATTGCATTCATTTTAGATTAATCTTGCATTGGTAATCATTATGGGATTTCTCAAAAGGGGGTGAAAGTTAATCAAGGTCAAATCATCAAATTTCTCTTTTAGATGGAATATATTGGTCTTTAACAAAAATAATGCATTGTCATCTAGGTAACTACATATCATCGTTATTAATTGCATTAAAGTGCATTATCATTTATCATTAGATCAATAATCATTAGATTCATTAGATTGCATTTGCATTTAAGATCATTCATTAATCATTAATCACATTAGGTGCATTTTCATTCATGTACAGTCATTGCATAGCATTGTCATGACATTTAGGATCACCATTAGTAATCATTATTTATTAATCAAACTTATCATTTAAGACTATTTAGGTGCACATCATTATCATATCATATTAGGATCATGTCATATCAATTATATCATTTAGATTCATTTCATATAAGCATCTCATTAATTACATTATACTAAGGTTCATTTCAATCCGTTAGCTTCATTATCCATTATATATATCATTTCATAAACATATAGTTGCATTTCATTAAATATTAAAAGCATTAATTGCATCACATGTACATAAAACATTACATCATCATATGCATATAAAGCATCTAAAATCATCATAACTATAGATTGGATTCATGAACATTAGTACACTCATCTAGGCATTCATCTAAGCATCTAAGTCAAATTAAATGCATACATTTCATTTGCATAGA
Source organism: Chamaecyparis obtusa (assembly GCA_027943335.1). Classification (NCBI taxonomy): domain Eukaryota; kingdom Viridiplantae; phylum Streptophyta; class Pinopsida; order Cupressales; family Cupressaceae; genus Chamaecyparis; species Chamaecyparis obtusa. The sequence continues at coordinate 127,289 of BSBK01001679.1, forward strand.
AAACTATAAAAATAAACATATAGATAAGAACATGGGGAACCACAACTATAATACCCCTCCCATAGTTTTTTTTTCAATTTTTATGGTCAGATTCTTTTAGGTCACTCTTCATGTTGATTGTCTACATTTGATGATGTTATTTATATTTATGGTTTTGCTGACCTCATACTTGCATGTGTATGATTGACGTGTATGTTTTACTTTTATGTTTG
>BSBK01001679.1:132500-231467 GCA_027943335.1 Chamaecyparis obtusa
AACATTTGCATCCATCTAAGCTATGTCATATATAATGTTGGAAACTGCAATTGAAACAATTGTCGTATTGTCATTGATGTCAAACCTTAACTAGTAAGATAGTTGCTATCTAAGAAAGTACTTTATCTATTGGTTGATGAAAAGGATTAGAGCAAGGAAAATAACAATAGCACCTAAGGAAAGGTTGAGTTATTTGATACTTCAATGAGTACTTGATTATTTGGCACTATGATGAGATAATGTATTGTTTATCTAAGTGAGAAGAAAGACTGAAGACGTAGGCTTAACCGAGAAAAAGTGAAGAAATCTAGCTTAAGCCAAGTGATGTTAGTATCAACTGAGCGCAAGTATATGTCGAGTAAATCTAGTGTTGACCGAACATCAGTTTATGTCGAGTGATAGGAAATTACCGAGCAAGACAGTGTTAGCCAAGGAAGACAGTTTGTAGAGATGACCGAGTTACGTAGAGATGACCGAGGAGATGAACATGATATTGATCGAGCGTCAGTAATTTACATTTGGAGGAAGAATTCATATTTCCAGTTGATTTAGTTGAATTCTTGGGTTATGTAAATCATTTTGACTTTATTAATTAATTGTATGGAGAATTTAATGCATGGTAAATCATTTTATTATGGATTCAATAAGGAGATTGAAGATGCTTCTAGAAGGATGTATGAAGGACTTAAATGTTGGAAGGATCTGTTGGATTTGTCCTAACCTAAGATCTACAGAGGAGATTAAGAGGCAAAAGATAGATCTATCTATCTGGAGAGGTATAAGGAAACCTAATGGTGAGGTTATAGAGTATGCTAGTGTTGTTGATGTTATTGAATGATAAGTCTAAGCATAAGGCTGAAGGTGAAGATTAGGGTTATGATTGCTTGAAGTGAATTCTGAGAAGATTAGAGATGGAGATGGAAATAATACTTAGTCAATAAATCAACATATATGTGTGAATTGGATCTGATATCTACAAAGTGAGTTGTATGTTTTATAGATCAAAAAATACTGCTACTTTCTAACCATTGTAACAATCAAAATCCTTTAATCAAGGTTGACCTAACAGTCATTGATAAATCCTTTAATCAAGGTGAAATTCTAATAGAATGTACTCAAGTCCTCTAACCAGGCCACTCCTAACAAGGTGATTGAAATCCTTTAACAGGGTCACACCTAATAGTGTGTTTGTAAACCTTTAACAAGGTTGGATTTTCACAGAGCTCACTTCAGAAGAGTGAAAATATCAGTAACATGTTACAAAGTGGTTTTTTCTAATTGGGTTTCCACTATAAATCCCGGTGTCATACTTGTTTGAATGTTTTGATATTCTGCAAGTTAAATACTATTGGACAGTGGACTGCATGTTATATATTTTTTGATATATATTATTTAGAGACCGAGTTGAGTTGGTGATTAGATCTGAGTTTGTTGAAGTATTTGAATGTTCAATTGGTACATTTGGATGTGAGAAAAACTAATTCACCCCCTCTCTGTTGTTATAATTCATATTAATAATTGGTATCAGAGCTGTTGGTGCTTACAAAGAAAAAGTTTAAAGGTACTTCAAGCTAATGATCAAGATGTATAAAAAGAGGTACTGAAGTTGAACAAGGAGAACTTCCCTGCATGGAAAAGTCTGATGAAACTACATCTAGCTGGTATTGGTGATTTGACGAAATACTATTTTGAACATAACCATGTTGCACCTGCTGCACCTATGACTATCGAGGAGATGAAAACAAAGCAGGAACACAATCAAGCAATGTTGGAGATTGCATCTGCCTTAAGCTATCCTAAATTTGAAGACATCAAGGACTACACTACTACAAACACAATGTGGGATACTCTTGAAACCATCTATGGTGGTGATACAAATATACTAAGGGAAAAAGTTGAAAGCTTGAGAGATAAGTTTGATGAAATAAAAATGAAAGAAGGTGAGAATATTGCTCAGTATTGTGGAAGAATCAAAGAAATAGTGAATTCTATTAGAGGAACTAATGGAATCATTGATGATGAGACTGTCATTGGAAATGTATTAAGAACTATGCTTCCTATATATGCTATCAAAATTTTGGCAATTCAAGAATCAAGATGTAACCCTAGTAATGTTCTAACTTTGGAAAGTCTTGTTGGTAAGCTTACTGTTATTGAACTATCTAACTATGATAACTACATTGTTCCTAATGTTGAATCTGCATTCAAGTCACAAATGGTTTTGCATAAATCTAAAAGAGAGAAAGATAAGTGTGAAAGTGAAAGTGGAAGTGACAGTGACACTTTTGATGAGGAACTAGATGATCTTGAAGCACTCATGGCTAGAAGATTGAAGAGAGGAAAAGGAAAATACAAAGGTAAACTTCCTATAATATGTTTTTTCATGCAATAAAGTTGGCCATATTGTTGTAAGGTATCCTGACAAGAATGAAAATGATGAGGACAAAGAAAGCAAGTACAAAGATAAGAGAGATAACAAAGATCATTGAAGGTACAAAGATTACAAGTAAAAAGGTAAGAAATCCTGTTACATTGTAGAAGAAGAAATTGATAGTGACAGTGATAATTTTGATATTGAAGTAGTTTATGCTGCTATGAAAGATGATTATGATGAGGATGAGAAAATTGCACTATTTCTTATGTGAGTAAAGGTGATAAATAGATTATTGATAGTGGTTTCTCACATCACATGACTGGTGATAAAAGTAAATTTGAAACCCTAGATCATTACAAAGGTAGAAGTGTTAAGTTTGGTAATGATGCACCATGTCCTGTGAGAGGTAAAGGATCAATTAAGCTAACTGATAAGATCAATTGTGAAAATTCTTATTGGGTTGAAGGTCTTAACTATAACTTGTTGAGTGTTGCACAACTTAATAGCACTGGTTACTGAGTGGAATTTCATCATAGAAAGGCTAAAATATTTAATGCTACTGGTGAACTAATTGGAAGTGGTGAGTAGACTAAAGGTAATTAGTTCTATCTAGATCTATCTGAAGAGACATGTTTGTTTGCACAATTTGATGATGTATGGTTATGGCATACGAGGCTATGTCATGTTAACTTTGACAATCTGGTAAATATAAGTAAAAAGAAGAAAGTTAGAGGTTTTTTGAGATTGAAGAAACCTGATAATGTGATGTGTAAACAATGTCAGTTGGGAAAAATGACAAAGTATAGTTTCAAGAGCAAGACATTTACTTCTGAGAACATTTTGGATTTAGTTCATACTGACCTTTGCGGACCTATGGAAATACAAATCTATTGTGGTGCTAGGTATTTTATTATGTTTATTGATGATTACACTAGAATGATGACTGTAATATTTTTGAAAGAAAAATTTGATGTATTTCAGTTGTTTAAGTACGTGATATTTGGCTAAGGTTGAAAAAGAAATAGGTAGAAGCCTAAAATGTCTGAGATCTAACTGAGGTGGAGAGTTTATATCAAATGAGTTCAATATGTTCTGCAATGATAGAGGAATCAAGAGACAAATGTCTACACCCATAACACCTCCACAGAATGGTATAACTGAGAGGAGAAATAGGTTTATTATGGATTGTGCAAGGACACTGATGATTGAGAAGAATGTTGCATAGAAATACTGTAGAGAAGTTGTAAGTACAACTATTTATACCTTGAACCGAGTACAAATCAAGAAAGGTACAAATGTTACACCCTATGAATTATGGCATGGATATGCACCTAATGTGAAATACTTTAGAATTTTTGGGAGTAAATTCTATATATTGAAGGATAATAGAAATGGAAAGTTTGATGCTAAAAGCGATGAAGGCATATTCCTAGGCTATTCCACTAAGAGTAAAGCTTATACGCGTTTGAATTCTAACACTAGAAAAATTGTGGAAAGTGCAAATGTGAGAGTTGATGAATATGTAGAGAGAAATGAACAAGAAGGTAATAAAGAACCTAAAGACTATAGATCTTTCATCTATATGGAAGAAGGAGAGGCAAGTAACACACTTGCACCAGATGCAGAGTCTTGGGTAAGCAATGTCAAGCATCAGGAGGATGCTGCCGAGCAATCTGAAGTAGAATATGATAATTTTCATGATGAACCTAAGAAGAGATTTGAACCTACATTGGCACAGTATGTGAGAAAACATCATAAGCCTGAATAAATCATTGGAGATAAAGAATCTAGAGTCTTGACTAGAAGTAAGTGAAAGACCCTACATGTTTATTGTGTGAGTTTGAGCCTAAAATAGTAAAAGATGCTTTGTAGAATGAAGAATGGATCCAAGCTATGAATGAAGAAATAGATCAAATTAAAAATAACGATACCTAGACTCTGGTGCTGAGACCAGAAAATAAGAATGTTATTGGAACAAAATGGGTATTCAGAAATAAGCTCAATGAACATGGACAAGTCACAAGGAGCAAGAAAAGACCAGTATGCAAAGGTTATGCACAAGAAGAAGGAATAGACTATGGGGAAACATTTTCCCTTGTAGCAAGATTAGAAGGAGTGAGAAATCTACTTGCATATGCTACTTACAGAGATTTCAAGGTATACCAAATGGATGTCAAATATGGATTTTTGAATGGTATATTAGAAGAAGAGGTATATATTGAACAACCTGATGGATTTTTTGATCTAGACAAGAAAAATATGGTTTACAAGCTGAACAAAGCACTGTATGGATTGAAACAAGCCCCTAGAGCATGGTATGAGAGGCTGCACAATAATTTGATCAAGATTGGATTTGCAAGGACAAATGACAATATCAATCTGTACATGAAAGCTGAAGAAAGTAAAGGGATTTTGTTAGCAATTTTTTTTGTAGATGATATTATATTTGGAGGACAAGATGCCCTATGTTAGAAATTTTCAAATGAGACGCAAAATGAGTTTGAGATGTCTATGCTTGGCGAGATCAAATTCTTTGTTGGTTTACAAATCTATCAGATGGAGAAAGGTATCTTTATCAAACAATCTAAATATGTCAAAGAGATACTGACTAAATTTTTTTAGAATGGAGGATTCAAGGCCAGTGAGTACTCCTATGGCTACTAGACATAAACTGTCTAAGATTGATGATACCACGAAAGTGAATCAAACCCTGTATAGATCCATGATTGGAAAGCTACAATATGTTGTTCACAGCATACTAGATATTTCTCTAGTAGTTGGAATTGTGGCAAGATTCTTTTCCAATCCTAAGGAAAATCATATGATGGTTGCGAAAAGAATATTGAGATATTTGAAAGGGACAAAAGAGTATGTATTGTACTATAAGAGAAATGAGAAATTTGAACTGAGAGTTTACACTGATACTGATTGGGTAGGAAATGTTGATGACATAAAAAGTACAAGTGGAGGATCTTTCTTTCTTGGACAACGATTAGTCTTTTGGACAATAAAGAAACAAAATTACATTTCCCAATCTACAACAGAAGCTGAGTATGTAGCAGCTACCGTAAACTATTCAAATCTAGTATGGATCAAATAATTATTAAAAGGAATGAAAGAGGAAATTAATGAACCTATTATTATCTTCTGTGATAACACAAGTGCCATTAACATATCAAAGAACCCAGTAATGCATACAAAGCCCAAACACATAGCCATTAAGTATCATTACTTAAGGGAATTGGTACATGAAAAAGAAGTGAGAATAGAATATATGAACACAAAGGAACAACTAGCAAACATATTCACAAAAGCTTTACCTAAGGATGCTCATGAATATCTAAGAGGTAAATTAGGGTTGTTTCCGCTAACTAAGACTGCCTAGTCAAGCTAGGAGCACTGCATCAAATGTGCTGGATAGAATATATGACAAATTGATGTAGGAAAGGTCACACTTTAGGAGTTTCCTAGAGTTGTGAAAAGAACAACAAAGCTGATAATCAGTCATAAGCAAGATGACAGAGGGAGAAATATTGTTACTGAACTGACAAGATGACATTTACATATGAAATATGTAAGTTCTAGTTGCTCCTTTGGCATTTTTGTCAAAGAGGGAGAGATTTCAGAGATGAATACACATCAAGAGGATACAATCAAAGATGGAGAGAAATAGAAAAGATTCAGAGGGAGTTACTCTATAAAAAGTCAAGAAAGGCTAAGTTATTGAGAATCAGAATGAAGCTAAGAATATTATAAATATTTCTGATACAATGACAAAGTTTGGATTGGTTGGTAAATCATGTGTTATTCATGTGGTGTTTCCATCAATGCTAAAGAGGGAGATTGTTTCCATCATAACTGGTAGGATAGTTGCTATCTAAGAAAGTACTATATCTATTGGTTGATGAAAAGGATTAGGGCAAGGGAAATAATAATAGAACCTAAGGAAAGGTTGAGTTATTTGATACTTCAATGAGTACTTAATTATTTGGCACTATGATGAGATAATGTATTGTTTATCTAAGCGAGAAGAAAGACTGAAGACGTAGGCTTAACCGAGAAAAAGTGAAGAAATCTAGTTTAAGCTGAGTGATGTTAGTGTCAACCGAGTGCCAGTATATGCTGAGTAAATATGGTGTTGACCGAACATCAGTTTATGCCAAGTGACAGGAAATTACTGAGCAAGACAGTGTTAGCCGAGGAAGATAGTTTGTAGAGATGACCAAGTTACATAGAGATGACTGAGGAGATGAACACATTATTGACCAAGCATCAGTAATTTACATTTGGAGGAAGAATTCAGATTTCCAACTGACTTAGTTGAATTCTTGGGTTATGTAAATCGTGTTGACTTTATTAATTAATTGTATAGAGAATTTAATGCATGGTAAATTGTTTTATTATGGATTCAATAAGGAGATTGAAGATGTTTCTAGAAGGGTGTATGAAGGACTTAAATGTTGGAAGGATCCATTAGATCTGACCTAACCTAAGATCTACAGAGGAGATTAAGAGGCAAAAGATAGATCTATCTATCTGGAGAGGTATAAAGGAAACCTAATGGTGAGGTTATAGAGTATGCTGGTGTCTAATCATTGTTTCTTTAGTTCATCAGATATTTAATCAGTTTTAGTTCATCAATCTCTCCCTTTGGCATTGATGGCAACACAAGAAATATGAAAATATGCCATACACATACCAAACATGTATTCTACAACTATGTAAGTAAATTTTGTATCTCGGTAAGCTCTCCCTAGCTTGATATTTAATATGTTTAACCATTATTAAAAAAACAACAACATTACGTGCAGACTTTCCCTGTGGATTTGATCTTTTCAGTTCTCAGATTCTTTCTCCCATATATGTTTTTAGCAACAGATATTATAATATTCAAGTCTCTCTCCCTTTCTGCAATTTCTCTCCCTGTTTGTGTTCTCACTAACTGATTTTTCATATTCATTTCCTCTCCCTTTGACAACGCCAAAGAAAATATACAAACAGCTCTGTTGACACCTAAAAAATTAGGTTCTAAATACACAAAACATCAGGGAAGTATAATCTCCATTTTAATTTTTATGTAATTTCCCTATGTAAAAAATCAAAATGATTAAAAAGGCATAAATAATTGTTATTATTCTATGTTCATGAAATAGGTTTTTAGTTATTTTATTTCATTAAATTTAATGCATGTATATCGTGAAATAAAATAATTATAAAAAATATGAACAATAAGGTGATTAAGTGAAAAAGGTGGCAAGAGGGAGTTGAACCCTCAACCTCTCAAGCCAACCTTTTTTCCTACCTACCTACCCTTCTACCGTCTAACCAGTTAGTCTATTCATATTATTTGAGAGGATTTGGAAGAGGAACTAATTTATTTACATTTTCATGTACAGGTGAAAAATCAACACAACATTCTCACGTAGGGAGTATTTCTTGCCTAAATAACTTTAAAATTCAAAACTGAATATTCTTTCTTATGTATTATTTATTTTATTATTTTTAGGAAAAAAGAGTGGGGAGAGAGAGTTTAACACTCGACCTCTCGACTCACCCTTTCATCCTATCCTAACTACCCAACCTACCCTAACCAATTGTCCTATTGTATTCCTTGAGAGTATGGGTAGAAATAAAGGTATAAATTAAAGATTATTTTATTCCCTTTAGTAATTTAGAAATAAATTATTAGATTAAAATTGTAATTAGATTTCTCTTGTGTGTTTCAAAAGGATTTTATTTTTTTACGAGATTTAGAATTTTACTAATGTACTCCTCTTGGATCTCATTTTATTTTACCCAAAAACCCTAAAGTGAAAGAGTGTAATAAAGAAAATTATTTTAGAAAAGATTACTATGTTCATAGGTTTTGAAATTATTTTAATTAGCATAAAGTTTTAATTTTCAAATACCTAAACATAATCTTTTATTTTACCCTATTGTAATTTTAATTTTAAAAAATCAAACTATTAGGGTGAAATGGGCATAATTGATTATATCTTACCATATGTGATTTGTTTTTAACTTTTTCATTTTAGGAATTATTAATTTGGTGATATGTTATTATTATTATTTTTCACCTTCATTTCATGAAATGCATATTTAGGGTTTTGTTTAGAAAGTGAGATTATTTGCCTTAAACTTAATACATTTTATAAAGTGGTTGTAAGTTTTTATCTTATTTTTACATTAGAAATATTTCTTAATATTAGGGTTGTTATTTTTCTAAAAATGCACTTACCCTATGTAAATTATTTTATATATTATGATATTAGGGTAAATGCTCCCCTTTTTTAGGGTGAGTTATATAAATCTTTGAACCCTAATATTTTAGAAATATTCCTATATGTAATTTATATTGTATTATATTTATGGAGAAAGATTTTGAAATAGATACATTTTGGTGAATATTTTAAACGTGAATTTTATATTTGACCATTATATTCCTATTTAATATTTCTAGGTGTTATCTTATTGATAGCATTTTTATTTGTTTTGATAATATTTTTGAAGGTAAAAATTAAATTTTAAACCTAAAATCATATACTCCTATTAAATGATTTTAAGCATTATCATATTAATTGGATTTTTTAAAGTGAGTATTTATGATTTTTATTTGTACTTTTATTTATCAAAATAAATATTTTTATGAATTATATCATGATTTTATTAATGTTTATTTGATATATTATTAGTTAATAAATAGATATATCTTAAATCAGGATCATATTGAAAACCTAAAACACTATTGAATATAATAACTTTAATTTAAATTTTTTTACCTAATGTCGGATGTTTTTGTGCAGGAATTAAGCGTAAGGATTATTATGCACAATACCTGAAACTATAACAAATGGTGTTTGTTATACGGGAAATGTTTTTCCCTAAAAACCATTTATATGGTTAATGTGTAATTTTTAGGGATTAGGTTCTGTGAAAAGGTATGTCTTTTCACAAGAAACCTTTGATCAATATACTTATATTGAAACATTTGTAAATAAAAATAACATGACGACAATTGGGATAATACCTCCCGCAACTACAAATTTGGACCTAATAAGCAATTTTTCAAATGTTAATGTCAGATAAGTTTTTTTATGCTTTTGAGGTTATATATCATTTTATTTTTAGTTAGTTTTTCAGATACTCTTGTAACAGGGTGTTCTACTGTGTTCTATTCCCTGATTTATTAATTCAAAGTTTATATATGCAATTCGAATAGAAATTGTATGGTCTGTGAACCTACAATTGTTGCTGTTAGTCTCTTAATTTGGGTTAAAATTGATAGGATTAATTATATAAATTGAATTGAATTGTGAATCAAGCAGAAGCCTGTAGAATGATAGTCTTACTTTATAGGAGTAAGTTCTCTTAAAACTGTCTCTGACTATACTTAGGATTGGAAATAAATTGAATCTATACCCAAATTTGCAGTAGGCACTAATCTCATTTCGTTTGAAATTGTTATCTGGTTCTTCTTTGTAGTTTACATATAAATCTGATTTCTTTCTTTATAAAGCATTAGCAATTAGGTTTTAGTAATACTGTAATAGTAGTTTAAATTTCATACAAATACAACTATTAGGAGATAGTATTATTTTCCTCCAAGGATTGTTTACCCCTTTGGAAGGAATTATCATTTGTCTGTGCAACATAGGGCACTTGTGAATTTAGGCCTACCAGCCTTGGCTCAATCAAGCCAGAATTGTAGAGGCACTAGTATGTGCATGTCAGTTGGCCAAAAATAGTTTAGCGTTTATGAGCACCAACAAGCTCTTCAGCAGCCAAGTAATTATCTATTGTTTGTTTCATATTAGGTACCTTCAGTTTATTGATAAACAAATTTATGTTCCAACTTCTACAATCTTTCACAACCTTAGAAAAACTAAGGTGTGAGCTATGTGCATCAACATGAATGATCTTCTGATAAGTATAGGTTGATGAAACCTATTGATCACCTTAATGAATGATAGATAGGGGACGAACCTCAAGTCTAGTCCTCAAATATTCAAAGGTGTCCTTCGGTAAGGGTTTGGTAAAGATATCAGCAAGTCATTCTTTAGATGTTACAAATTGCAGTTTCACTTGCTTCTCTTGAACTTGTTCCCTTAAGTAGTGATACTTAATAGATATATGCTTTGTTTTTTAATGGATCACAGGATTCTTATAAATATTTATAGCACAAGTGTTGTCACAATATATAATCATTGGGTCAGTGATTACCTCATTCATTCCTTCTAACACTTGTTTGATCCAAGCAATATTTGAACAATTTGCTGCAGAAACAACATACTCTGCTTCAATAGTAGACTGAGAAATGCATGCTTATTTCTTACTAATCCAAGTCACAAGCCTTTCCCCTAAAAAGAATGCTCCATTGGTTGTTCTCTTTCGGTCATCGATGTTTCCAGCCCAATCTGCATCGGTGTAAACTCGGAGTTCAAATTTGCCTTCCTTAGAGTACCATAAACTATAGTCTTCAGTCTTCTTCAAGTATCTCAAAATTATTTTAATTGCAACCATATGTGAATCTTTAGGATTGGCAGAAAATCTTGCCACAATCCCAACTACATGTGCAATATCAGGCCTACCGTGTACTATATACATTAGTTTTCCAATCATAGATTGGTAAAGTGTCTTATTTACCTCTATAGATTCATCATCCTTTGTTAATTTACATCCAGTTACCATTGGTGTTCCTACTAGTTTTGCATCTTCCATGCCAAAAGTTTTTAACACTTCTTTAATGTATTTTGTTTGAGTGATGAAAATCCCATCATTCTATTGTATAATCTGCAAACCTAGAATTTAATTTCTCCAAACATTGACATCTCAAATTCCTTTCTCATTTCATCAGTAGAAATTTTTGAAATCAGATCTTGTCCACCAAAGATTATATCATCAACAAATATTTTAGCAATCAAAATGTTATCATCGGATTCTCCTTTCATGTACAAATTATTGTTTTCACTAGTTCATACAAAGCCAATACCGATAAGATAAGAATGTAGTCTTTCATAGCATGCCCTTGGTGCTTGCTTCAGTCCATACAAAGCTTTGTGTAGTTTACATAACATGTCTTTCTGATTTGGATCAAGAAACCCTTCTGGTTGTTCTATGTAGACCTCCTCTTCAATAACTCCATTCAGAAAAGCTGATTTCACATCCATTTGATATATTTTGAATCCCTTATGTGTAGCATATGCAAGTAGTATATGGACTCCTTCAAGTCTAGCAATAGGTGCAAATGTTTCACCATAATCAATACCTTCTTCTTATGCATATCCCTTGCATACAAGTCTTGCCTTATTCCTAGTGACCTCGCCATTTTCATTTAATTTATTCCTCAAAATCCACTTAGTACCAATAAAATTTTTATCTTTTGGTCTGGGTACTAATGTTCATGTCTTATTCTTCTCAATCTATTCAATTTCCTCATTCGCAACAATGATTCATTCCTCATTTTCAAGTGCATCCCTAACATTCTTAGGTTCAAACTCACAAACTAAGCATGTGTTATGTCTTAACTTATTTGGGTCATCATGCTAGCTTGCTTATCTCCAATGATTTGATTCTCTGGATGGTTTCTTCTAACAAATCTTGCTATCACTTGTTCTCTTCTCTATTCATCATTTAGTTCAGGTTCATTTTCCTACTCAGTAGCTTCTTCTTGATTCTCAGTGTGCATTTGTTGATTCTCGATAGCATTTTCCTGATGCTCGATAGACTCAGCTTGTGGCTTTGGTAGATAATCTAGAACTTCAACATAAGTAAACCTACCATAGTCTTCTGGTTCCTTCATGCTTTCTTCATCATTCTTTTCAACAAACTCATCAACTTTTACATTAGCACTTTCTATCATTTTATTAGTAGCCTTTTTCAAACATTTATAAGCTTCACCCTTAGTAGAATATCCTAGAAATATTCCTTCATCATCTTTAGAGTCAAATTTACCATTCCTATCATCTTTCAAAATATAACACTTACTACCAAAGATTCTGAAATAACTTACACTCGGTGTGTATCCAAACCATAACTCGTAAGGTGTCTTGTTTGTGTCTTTCTTTATTTAAAATCAGTTCAAGGTGTAAACTGCAGTGTTAACTACCTCTCTCCAGTACATTTTTGCAACATTTTTCTCAATCATCAATGTTCTAGCACAATCAACAATAGATCGGTTCCTCCTTTCAGCAATTCCATTCTGTTGCGGTGTCTTAGACCTGCATAAACCTTCATTTTGATTCCATGCTCATTACAGAAATTAGTGAATTCAACATAAATAAACTCACCTCCTCTATCAAACCTTAAGCATTTCAGTAATTTTCCAATTTTTTTTCCAACTTTAGCCTTATGCCATTTAAATAGTTTGAATGCCTTAGATTTTTCTTTTAAGAACATTACTGTCATTAGTCTAGAATAGTCATCAACAAATAAAATAAAATATCTATCACCATAGTAGCTTTGAGTTCTCATAGGACCAAATAGGTCAGTGTGTACCAACTCCAAAATACCTTTAGATGAATATTCCTTACTTTTAAAACTAGATTTGGTCATCTTTCCTTTCTGACATTGATGGCACATAACATGATCAGGTTTGGTTAGATTCGGAAATCCTCTAAATTTTCTCTTTCTACTAATTTTAATCATGTTATCAAAGTTTACATGACATAACCTCTTATTCCATAACCATGCATCTTCATTTTTCACCAGTAAACAAGAAGTTTCGGTATTGTCAAGATAAAATAAATTACCTTTTGATTGTCCTCCAGTACCAAAAAGATTTCCATTTCATCATAGATTTTCATCTTCTTTCTTTCAAATGCAACTCAATGACCTAAGTTATTCAGCTGTGCTACACTCAACAAATTGTAGTTAAGTCCTTTTACCCAGTATGCATTATCACATCTAATTCTATCATTCAATAAAATAGATCCTTTTCCTTTCACCATACAAGATGTGTCATTTCCCATTTTCACTGATCCTCCATTATAATGCTCAAGATGTTCAGACTTATCTTCATCACTAGTCATGTGATGTGTACAACCACTATCAATGATCCAAGTATCATTCTTACTAACTTTAGAAATAAGTGTTGTTTCTACATACCTTTCCTCCTCTTCTGAATCATCTTTCATTGCAACAAATACTACTTCAATATCATCATCAGTTTCGGTGTTGGTGTCAGTGTCATCTTCATTTTCTCCAACAAGGTAACATGCCTTTTTTCCTTTATTTTTGTAGTCTCGGTTGTCTCTATTGTACTGTCAGTTTCCTCTATTATTCCTTCTGCCAAACTTTCCATCACCAGATCGGTCTTTATCTTCCTCTTTCCTATTAGGACATCTAGCAGCAATATGGCCAACCTCTTTACAATTAAAACAAGCTAAAGGTAACTTTCCCTTATACCTTCCTTTACCTTTTTGTAGTCTCTAGGCCATAAGTGCTTCAAGCTCATCAAGCTCATCTTCAATGTTACTATCACGTTCATTCCTTATATTATGCTTATTGCTAGATTTAAAAATCTTAAGAGATGACATAAAAGTAGACTCAAAATTTGGTACAACACTATTGTCAAAATTATTCAGCTCAAAAGTTGTTAACTTTCCAATTAGACTATCAAGAGTAAGAGTGTTATTAGGTGCAGACCTCATTTCATGAATAGAAGATATTCTGATTGCATAGATAGGAAACAAGGTTCTCAGTATCTTACTTACCTCAGTATCTTCAGAAATAATACAACCTTCTCCTCGGATAGCATTGACTACCTCTTTGATTCAGTTTGAGTATTGTGTGATGTTCTCTCCTTCTTTCATCTTCATGTCATCAAATCTGCCTCTCAAGCTTTCATCTCTGGCTCTCATCACATTCACATCACCACCATAAAATAGAGAAATTTTATCCCACATATACTTCATTGTAGTGCAATCCTTGACATCCTCAAATTTAGCATCAGATAGAGTACCAAAAATCTCTATCATAGTAATATTGTGTTCACGTCAGTCTCTCAATTGATCAAGATTCAAAAGTCCAATAGTTGGTTGTAAGTAGCCATGGTCAAGTAAATGTAAAGAAGAATCTCTGATTTGAAATATGTGAAGTCTCATCTGGCTTTGCCATGTGGTAAAGTTATCTTTTTTTAGCTTCGACACTTCCCTCTTATACATCTTGTGATCTTTCTGCTCAAGTCCTTAAAACTGTCTTCCAAGCAACCAATACACTCTGATACCAATTGTTAGAATAACTGAGAGATGGGTGAATCAGTTAGATCAGTTATCCTCCAATCCCAAATACACAAATGTACCTTAAAAAACAATTTCAACAAATTATGCAGCTTGGTAACATAAAATATCAATCTGTCTATCCACTTTACCGATTACCAGTAATTATCCAAACTATGATTACTGACTAAATCAACTATGCAGTATGTAAAGTATGATAGCAAAATAATCATAACAAATAACACATAACACAATGATTTAATGTGGAAACCCTACTAAGGGAAAAACCACCTAGGAGTGGTAACCCAAGCTAATTCACTCTTTTGAAGTGACCTCAGTGAAGAGCCAACCTTGTTAAAGGTTACAATGCACACTATTAGGTGTGACCTGGTTAGAGTGTTTATCACTAATAGTTAAGTTTTGACCAGCATTCACTATGGGGTCAACAAGATAACACTTTACATTCAATGAATGTCATAGGGTAGTATAATAAGACTGTTAAGTCCACTCAGTTAAGAGATTTTTTGAATCAATGGTTAAACTGATACAGTTCTGATCTGATTTAGATACAACTCAATTGAAAATATTCAGATCTATGCTAAGCTCATAAAATCCTCTAATCATTAATCAATTCACTTCCTCAATATTTCTCAACTTACTTTCACTCGGTAAATAATTCTTTGATGCTCGGTAATGTCTACAGCTTGGTTCTTTCAATAATTAATTTGATCGGGCATGCATGAATACAATCTCCACATGAAATCTCTATAGTCTCCTTTTGTCTAGCATGTTTCAATAATGAAACTCATATCTCTTATATAGACAAGTAAATCATTTTCATATCAGCCATTAGATTTTGCCTCTTAATCTCCTTCATCCATTTTTTCGCTTAAACCTTCCTTGGCAGATGTGTCCATAACACGTTTCAATCTCATCCTTTAGATCATCTCTAAATTTTGTCAGTTGTGGATCTCATAACTAACTTTATCCTTAACCTCGAAATCATAACAATTTCCAGCTCATCAAACTTAGTCAGATGTTCTTAGCATTTAATGTGTTCATCCATACTCTGTTAATATATAAATGCATCGGTGATAACTAGCTCATTTATACTGTCACTCTGGATACACTGCACTGGCTCGGTGTATACAGAAATCTTCAATTAATGATCACATTGACTTGTTCAAATTCAAACCTCTTCTTCATAATAGATTAATGTAACATGCTCAAGTCAACAATATAAATCCATAGACTCATTAATAAGTTACCCAATGTTTACCTTATCCTTCTCTATCATATCCATCTTTTCCTCATGTAGATATCTCAGTTCTTCATCTTTTCTTCCTTAACAAATGTTCAAATGTTTGTAACTATCATGATAAGTACTGTCAAAACTAGTTGACATCAATGACAACATATTGACTGATTTAATCATCTTACATATCATTTTAGTAGATCGGTAATCTCTAATCACTATTTCTTCAGTTCGTCAAATATTCAATCAGTTGTAGTTCATCAGTATCAACACAAAATGTGAGATTTGGAAAGCATTGATTACCACTCAACATGTAATTTTTTGTGCTGGTAGATGTAATGTATCTTTATATAGTATATACACTTTTTTTGAATGTATGTTTTTAGCTCATCTCTATTAGTCTTCATCAACCCCACTTCTTCTAGTATTAGGTATGAGTGCTAGAATTCTTTCTTGAGAACATTGATTATTTCCTTCTACTAATCCCATCACGTATCCATCAAATCTTGTATCTTAAGAAAAGTATAGGTAACTTGACAAGAAGTGGGCATTTCCTTATTAATTATCATTATAGGAATTTATAATCATCCCCAAGATAGAATTAATTCACTTTAGAGTTATTAGACTTATGTGGGTAGATCCATTGGATAGTTCCTTATGTGTCATTTTCTTGTAGAATTATCATTGTCATTTAGCTTGTAAAATCCACTTCAACTAGTATTAGGGTTGTATAAGAGATAAGCAATTCACATACTAATTTATCCAAATGTATACATATAAAATCAAAGTACCTTTGAATGTTAAAATATTGATAATTTGAGAAAATAAAGTTGGGTGTGATTAGAAGAATATAATGTGGATTTATGTTCAATAATAATATATTCAAAATATTTAATTATAGTTTGATCCTATGTCAATCCAAGGACATAGGCTTATAAAAGGTGTAATGATTTATGTGTAGAAAATTTTTGTGAATGAATGTATGTTTATTGACAAACAATTGATAAAGGTGAAGCTAATTTCACATAAAATTCCTTCAAATTGGCTATAGGCCATAGGAACTACATTTATTGATAATGGGAATTATAATTACAAGCTATAAGAATTGTAACTTCTAATTGCATAAACTAAATAAACTAAAATGTTGAAGAATAAAAAATTGCAGCATCATATAAATAAAGAATAACATAGCCACAAATTAATGTGGTGCTAAAGCAATGAATAAATAAACATGTATTTAGTAATATTTTTAATTATGTTGTAGATTTACAAATTCAATGTGAATTTTAATTTTTACACTATTCATTAAACTTGTAGATTTACAAGTTTAATGTGAATTTTAACTTTTAACTAATGGATTTAAAGCAACCAAAAGTCAAGTATTCCCACATTAATGGCCACAACATGAGTGGTTGAGTCCATGTACACCATTTTCTTTCGGCTTGCATGACCATAGTGTAACTAAAGATTGCTGAGATATCAAGCATTCCCAAATAAAAAGAAGTGTTGTAACATAAGTTTATGTTAAAAGTAAATATTTAATTAAATAATTAAGATTATTTAATTGTTTAAGATGAAAATTAGTGTTTTCATCGCACACTAGTGATGGGACAATTTTAGGTGTCTCCAATACCATTTGGGACTCTACTAAGTTCTTTTGAGACACTCCATCTTGTTATTCAGTTGAGTGGTCATTTCTCTATTGAGTGCGAAATCAAGATCTTGTTGATGAAATTTAGATTAGACCAAGTTATATTTATATGATGATTTGATTTAAATGTGATGATAACCCCTTGACATTATCATAGGATTTCAAACACTAATATGTATTTGTTCTAATATTTTTCTCCTATTCATGGATAGTACCTATTTTGGGTGGGAGATAGGTTATCCACTAGAGTGACATATCTATTAAATTTAGGAGTTGAAGGTTGGGATGTAGGTACTTGTAGATGTTATTTGCTACAACATTCATCCAGAGCATTTTGAGGGAAATTTGAGACAGTGCAAAAGTGGTAGATTGAGTAGAATTGAGAAAAAAAAAAATCCTATTTTTGGTATTTTTCTATGTTGTAGAAAAGTGCATTTTCAGAGGTATTCGAAGAGGAATTTGGGGTTGAAACTATCGTCCATCCCTTGGCATAGTGCTAAATGATTTAAATTAGATCTCTTGAAGCTCTTTCCAATGATGTATGCCATTACAAATTCTGAGCAACGAGTGAAAAGTTATGACCCCACAAAGTTGGGGTAGACAAATGCCAAAGTCGCATAGTTTCTACCATGTCTGTGAACTCTTTTCCTTCAAATTCTTTCACTTTTCAAGGGCACTCACTACAAAGAGCACCAAGCATCAACACCACATATTTTTTAAAGGTTAAAGGGAAGATAAAAATCAAGAGATCCCGCCAGTGTGCCATGTGTCAACGTCGTAGAGTTTCAAGTGCCTCTGTGCTAGGTTGCCCCTCTCCAAGTTTTGTTGTTGTGACATGTGTCTAGTCTATGGTCACATGATTCAAGGGTTGCAGGGTCCACCTCCTTCAATAAAAAATGCGACTTTTTATCCAACGACGATCCCAAGGAAGCTTTGATTCGAAAATGAAATCACCTCTACGTGCAAAAAATGAGGAGTTGTTGTGAGTGGAGTTGGGAATTTATTCCCTCATGATGGTGAAAAAGTCTAAAAAATGCACAGGTGGTCCTTGCTATGTGCATGGAAGGGGAATGATTATTTATAAATATACATGCATGAGGTAGTTGTAACAATTGCATGATGGGGTTTCCACATGATACATTTGTAAGACCTTTCTTAGTTGCACTTTCGAGATTCAATTAAAGGATTTATTTCTATAAAATGCATGTGGGCACATTGTAAGAAAAGGGGCTTTGGTTGAGAGTTTGGTTAAATCTAGAATTTATGATCTAGGAGTCTTTTGTTCACCATATAGAAGAACACTTAGAAATAGTTATAGGTTCATTTTTCAAACCCTAGCATTTTAATTTTCACATAATCAATAGAGGAGATATATTGGAATATGCCTAGTTTTCTTTTTTCCTGTGTGTTTTTCTCTATTTTGTGAATGATTGTAATTCTCCATGTCATTTTTGAATGAATGTAGCTATTATTTGTTATTTCAAGCTCTTAAAATTCATCACAAAATTGTAAATTATTGGATCATGTCTAGTTACTCTTTCAATGTTTGTAATCAAGGGTAATACCACGTTATTTGGTGAATGAAATTCATTTAGAGAAGTTGTTTTAGTGGGATAATAGGAACATTTCTCACAATCTTTAACATCTGTTTCTCATGGGAAGATATGAATGTTTTGGCATGTGTCTAGAATCTTGCCATCATGCTCTCTTTCTAAAAATGAAGAGTCTGGCATTTTGTGCTCATTTTTAGGGTCTTATGTTCTTATTGTTTCTAACAGGAAACTCAAAAGCATTTCAAAATATCTAGCGGAACACCTTAGTTTTTGGTTAATTTTCCTCCCCCTTTCAAAAAATACTAAGGAGAAGAGCCGACTTCTATAAAACCCCAGAGGTTGATTTGCAGGGTGTATCCCTATCCCACTCCTACAAAGCTTTCAGACTGCCCTTATTTTAGGTGGGAGCCTAAAAAGGGGATCAGTAGTACCCAACCTTGACTTTTCCCATGTTGATACATATTTAGGGTACCATATGTACTACAAAATAAATAAAAGTAAATAGGAGAAATGGATAGGTGTAAAAAGGAAAGTGAGAAGGCTACTCACAAGGATTTATCCTTTGCATTGGATTCACCAAATATGAATTCTCCAAGTATGATTCTCCACTTTTGTGAATGGTCCACAAATTGTTTAAACATCTAATGTGCATGTTGATGGGATAGGTAGTAGAGAAATTTCTTCTTAATTACATGATAAAAGTAGGTCTATTAGTTTTAGATGGAGTGGAAACCCTTTTCATAAGGAAGGAGTAGTTGATGAATATTGTGGATGATAATTTCTCGTCATGTGGAGATTACTAACTCCCATGTGAAGAGTGTTAATATTTTATTTTATCACTTTGAATTGATTATAAATGACTAGTTTCTTTTTTCAAGACCTTGTTAACATGGACTATCTCAATTGCCTTCAACAAATAATTATCACTATATTTATTCAAGAAATTCTATTTAATCTAACACCTTAGTAGCCATAGGAGTTGGAAAGTTCTCCTTAAGCCCTCTCAAAGTTACCTAGATTCAATTTTGTCTTTCTCAAGAATACATAGGCATGAAATATCAAATACGATTAGAAGGAGTAAAAATGTTGGTTGAAGACTTCTTGGATGCCATTTATTTACATATAAATCCTATTTCAATTTTAGTTCGATTCCAAAATCTATCTTTGTATTAATGTTTGAATTCTAATCAAGGTGTTTTGGTTGTCACTCTTGCTTAGAATGATCAAAAGTCTAACTTAATTTATAGTAGTTTCCAACTCAAGTGAATTAAAACTAAATGTTTTGTTGTGCTATTCAAAAAAAATGAGGTATTGGGAGCAATTGTTTTAAATCATGCCAAAATAATAAAATAAGAATGAAAGGAACTTGCTTTTATTTTATTTTTTGTTGATATTTAGTCAATATATTCACTACAAAAATATTTTTTTTATAATAATTAGAAACAAAAAAAAATGTTTTTCTTTGCAATTAGATTCTAATAAGTGAAAAATGGAACTATAAACAAGCATATCTAATAAATGGAAATATTTCTCCTTTATTCACTAATCCTAAAAACTTCCTTTGATGTTTTCATTTATGAAGATTAATCAATCTTTTGCAAGTTTGATTTGGATGTTAAAGTTGAAAAATAAACCTTTATTTGAAGTATTTTGTTTGAAATGTTGATTTGTGTTATATTGATTAACTATGCTTGAACTTACTCTTTAAGCATTAAAATTAGATATTCTATAAAATTAAAAAATTTATCAAATTACACAACATTAATAGTAAAAGAATTATTTTAGGTTAAAGTAAATGAAATTTCTAGATTAATCTAAATTCAACTAGTAAAGTAATATATTATATCTAGTAAAAATTAAGATTTACGATGTAACAAGCACAATCCAAATTAAGAATAAATATTCTACCCTGAAGAAAAAAAAGATTATCCAAATGAAAAATAATGAAGGGTAATATATGAAATAGAGGGGAAGATATGTCTTCTTGTAGGAAGGTGCCTAGGACTAAATTGACTATACCATCCTAAAAATTTAGCACCCATTAATTTATGACTTTAGGACCTATTAGACCCATTTTAGTGATTTCTAGATCTAATTTTATTTATGCTTGATTTCTTGTATCTCGCATTTTCTTTCCTTGAGACTTTGCACATCGTCAAAGTCCCAGATTCACTTTGAAATTAACAATCCTAGGCCTAGGCTGACCTAAGTCAGTCTTTTCTTGGACAAGGCTGACCTAAATCAGCCTTGTCCTTGACCAATATAATTAAGTGGGCTCCAGGCCCAATACAGGGGTGTTTTATTTCCCAATCTCAGTTATGGTTGGTTTGACAATTTTGAGTCCTGAAATGAGTATAAAATGACATCAAGGCCTCTCATTTTGACATCTATTATTATTAAATTGATCTACTACCATCCATTATCATCCATTACATGACATTATTATGCAAGAAATTGTGCAACTATTGGTGCTTTTCAAGAGAAAGTGCAAGCAAGACAAGTAATTCAATTGCAGTGGTGGACTCAAGTTAAGGAAAGAACCCATTCAAGATCTCCAAGTCTCCATCTCTTCAAGATCCATTCAAAAGAAATCTTCCCTAGTTGATTCAAGTTTCTCTCTCATGGCTAAGTAGATGAATTCTCAAGCTAGCAAGAAGATCCACAAACATACATACATTCAAGATCTAGGATTGGAAAGTGTAGATCTATTGAATTTGTGAAGACATCCTAGATTATACAACACATTTCAAGAAAGCATACAAACATCTCTGTGGGTTTATCAAATCCTAGCATCCATTTATGAGGGTTTCACATGCAAGGTGAATACTTATATTTACTTTGTTTATAGTATTTCCTTGTGTGTTTTCCATTTCATTACAAGGTTTATTCCTATATAGGGGCTTGACCAAGGAAATCCCATTTCCATAACCTTTTGTCCTTTTCTCTTTTGTGCAAGAATAGTTTTTTAGAGTTTTAGATCTAGAATTTCAGAGTTATTGAACTAGTGACTGATCATGTATAGAAGTTTTCAGATATGGAGTCTCCGGGACAAGGCCTAATTTATTTGAAAAGACCGACTCCAGTTGGCATAGTTCTGGGAATCTGTAAATTTCACAATCAAAAGATACATGTGTCAGGGTTCCAGATCCATAATAGTTTCTATTCTTGATAGCTCTACAATAGTAGAACCCAAATATGAAGTTCACTTGTTTCCTCCTACCTTTCAAGGTGAGTTATTTCTTTCCATTTTCCTCTAACATTTACCTTTATTCATCAGATCTGATATTAAATATTGTTAGAAATCATTTCCTTAGTCATAGCATCAATTTCCTTTCATATATTTATATATCTTATCACACATATTTCACCCTCTTTAAGGAAATTAAACCCCAATTCCTCCACTCTCATATGGATCTTGCATTATAACCCCTACATATATCTTGGGTTGTGATAATCTAATTTTCTTTAGGGTGAGCCTTTGGGAGCATACTTACTTTCCTAAATGTACATACCACCACAAAGAAAACTTGGTGAGTGATCTATCATCCTCCACATAGCATTGCTCACCATTATATTATGTACATTTTGGTAAAACCAATTTATAACATTTATAATATGATTTTGGTGTTAGATTCCCTCTCTTGCAATTACATATCTGGATCTACTTTGTATTCATTTTGATAGTTACTATTTACATTACATCTTTGCTACATTGTATGCATTCATATCTAGTTTGAATTTGATAGTTAATGTGCTTGACTTTTTTTTTGCATATTTGTTTCAAATCTCATAATTGCATTAAATTTCTCTTTTCATTCCTTTTTGCATGAGTGTTATCACTTTAATTCTAACCTATAGCATTATGGTTAGAAGAAGCTATAGATATATGGGTTCCTTTGATTTTGAACCCTCCTTTCCTAGGAATCTTGATAAACTAACATAAATCTTAATGATATCAATCCTATCACAAAGAATAACTCTTCTCATTCTTCTCATGATGAAGATGAAGTCTTAAGGGTTACTCTGGACCAAGTCCGAAAACTTTCCCATGATTCTTAAAATTTTTAACAATGACTAGCTTAAGAAAACCACAATTTTGAAACCCTTTTCGTCATAGAAGGCATAAGGAAACTTATTCATAATGATGAACATGGAGTTAACATATTTCATAGAATTTCCCATCTTGTTCATACCAATGTCAAACCTCTTAGGGATTGTGTTGAAGGTTTAGGCCTCACTCCACCTACTACAAGTGTTGAAGTGTCTTTCCCTATCCCTACTTCCATTCCTAGTGTGTCTACTTTTACTCCACCTATCACAAAAACTTCAATCCAAAATTCCAATCCTACACATGTGAGTCTTCCTAATCCTATTCTTCCTTCACTACAACAAATCCTTGTCATTAGCACCTAAAATAACGCTGACTTTAAGTGGATTTTTTTTTTTCTGAAAATGAGTCTTTGGGTGGGAGGAAAAATCAGCACAAAAGTGCCTCTAAGATTTGTCACCAAGTTTTTTGCTAAGTTTTTCACTGACTATTTGTGCCATATTTTTTGCTAGAATTTGCGCTAAAAAATATTGCTTCCAATTTTGCTTCTAGTATAGCGTTAAAAATTCCTTCTTTTTTTGCTTCCAAATTGGCACCAAGTTTTTCTTCTATTATGGGGGCCTTTGTTTCTTCTAGTTTGGATTTAAATTTTGCTTCTTGTATTGCTTCTAGGTTTACTTCTGATTTTTCTTCCATATTTACTTCTGATTTTGTTTCCATTTTTGCTTCCAATTTTGCTTCTGATTTTGCTTCCAATTTTTCTTTTGATATAATGTTCCTTATTGCATCTATCTTTACTTTCATTTTTCCATCTTTTATTGCTTCTTATAAATTACTTCTATTATTGCATGTTTTATTGCTTCTAAAATTTCTTTAATTTTTACTTCTTTGATTGATACTTGAATTGCTTTATAGATAATGCCAAGTTTTGCTTATGGTTTGCTTCTCTTTTGGCTTCTATTGTTGCTTCCTTTTTTTCTTCTAAAAATGCTTCTCATTTTGCTTTCATTTATTAAATTTAATTATTCATGAATGATGGAATCAAACCACCATCCTCCTACTTGCAAAGAAGGTGCTCTTCCATTAATTTGGTACCCTTTAAAAAAGAATCATACCATGTATATACTATTACTTTCCATTAAACATGATTTCAAGTTTTTCCAATCTATATTTCAAGTGAAACAAAGCCTAAGGGGAGGATGACTAGTGATACTCTAAAATCAATGGTCAAGTTATAGTGTAGGAAATGATCAAGAACATAAAGCATGTACTTTATGACTTAACTTTCCTAAATAGGTTTTCATTTCCTAGATGAGAAAGACAAGAAAGAATGTTCCTTATACCTTAACTTGCAGGTATTATCCCTCTACAATGTATTACAATGATGCATACTCTAGAGAATATGATAAAACCTTACATAAATTAAATTACATGGAGGAGAAAAATAAAGAAACAACATAATCTAAATGATGCCAAAGTGATCATATTCTATTCTAATTGAATTGAAATCAACAACCAAAAAGACTCTTAGAACTAGGAAACTAGAATATCTTATAGTAGATAGTAATATAGATTTTGGATCTAAAATGATACAAAAACACAAAATGCATCAATTACTTTAGATGAATAACATGAAATCTCAGTGACTTTGTCCCCTCTCCACATGTTTAGAGTTAGAATAAAGTCAATAGAATAAAGTTGAGCCCAATATTATCATGTTACAACCTATTAATTTTTGAATTCCATAAGTTAGGAAATAATGGATATTTGGTAGGTGGATAAATTTTGCATAGTAGAAAAATAGGATGGTTCATGTGAGTCAAACAGACCATATACCTATAGTATTTTTATTAAATAAATAAAATAATTATAGTTCATGTGAGTCAAACAATTTTTATTCTTTCTCTAAATTTTGGTAGTATTGTGATCATCATGAAACAATTTGCTAAGATTGGAAAAACAACAAAATATTGTAAAATAAATCATCTACATCCATAGCCAAACTCCAGTCTGTGATAAAAAAGAAAGAATAGAAGATGAAAATAGTATGCATACCTTGTGTTTAAGAGAAGAATCTTCAAGATATGTCCTAAAGATAGAAATTTTATCCTTCAAAATATCTATTTGTATTTTAGTGACATTATCTCCAAGCTTCTTGTATTGATCCTATAGATTAGAAAATTATGAATGATTAGACATTAGAAATCAATGATGAGACAAAAAAATCAATTCTATTTGAATTCATATGAAAAACAAAGAATATGGTCATTGTATTTAGTAAAAAACCCTTTGTAGATGACATGCAAATAGATTCAAGATAGAAAAGAAATATAAAAGTGGCAGCAACAATAGCTATAACAAAGTTCTAATAGCTATAAGAACAATCAGCTATTAAAACTGAAACTAAGAAGTTTTTCTAGTTTTCCTTGGCTGCATGAATAGTCAAATAACATAGTTCAAATGGTTGCATGAACAATAACACATATCTAAAAAACACACAAGACAATTACTATAGCTATTGTATGGCAAGAAACAACTATAAGACAACAAGAAACATTGGAAACATACTCTCTAAAGATGAAATAGAAGCTACATGAAAAAATGAAATGTAGATAATGGATCATCCAAGGCTATACTAAAGGACATATCTTTAAGTATTCACAATGCAATGTGACAAGGAAATATTAAGTTCATTGATGCTTCATCAAAATAAAATCACCATGATCCCTTATTTACAACTAATACAAAGATAACAATAGTAGTGATAATGGAGAAAACATATATAATTTCAAAGCATATGTTCAAGACATCAAAAGATACAAACATAGATCATCAAGATATACACAACTATAGGAAACAAAACAGTAATCTCCATCATAAGACAAGTACTCATAGTACAAAGTTTTCTCAATGGAAGACTCCTTGGCATTTCAAAAATTCAAAATGGATAAGACTTTGAGAACACATCAAGAAAACTTGGCTTGTGACATAAGATTAACCTGTTGGGGCTACATTTTAAAATTATTAAGGATTTAGTTCAAGGTAGCTTTGCATAGTCTTAAGGGCTTCCTATAAGCTTACTCAAGATTTAGTAATCAAAATAATATGCTTGAAATATCCATGCATTGTTAGAGAATTTCCATTACATCCAAAATATAGAAATCTAACTTCTTAATACTAGTGTAACTGATGTGTAATCTTTATCTTTGTTAGCCGAGGTCTACCCAATCTAGAGGTGATTGAAAATTGAAGCCAAAATAGTCCAATACAAAACTAATAGATTACAATAGTGGATAAATTGTGAAACTATTTTAAAGTTAAAAAAATTTCAGAACTTTCAAAAATCCAATATGTGGGAAACAACACATGGCTTAAAGAGCCAAAAGATAGGAAGGAAAATTCTCTTTGGATACTAAATGTTGTGTTGGTTCAAAGTTCCTCTAGATTAGTTGAAATGATTGTAGAAAGTGACATAAATGAAGGAAAAGTTAATTTAGCCATGCATAAATACTTCCTTGGAACATAAGAAGACATAAATAAACTAATTTACCCACATTATACTTGTCTGGGGTGCCTTCTTAGTGTTACATATTTTTCCTTTTGTGTAAAAATGGATCCCTAGTAAAGCCCTAATTTTTTGAAAGTTCTTGTGTTCTAAATGAGTTCCATGCCTTAATCATACCTTCAAAGTTTCATTAAAATTTCTAAAATAGGGCCCCATGTTCCAAAGTCCTAATGCTAAAAAAAAGATCCACTTATAATGTTTCTTAGACCTCTAAAAAGCCCATGGAAAATAAGCTTTGAAAATTCAATTATTTATGATGCTAAAGTTTGAGAGGGAAAAACAAGTCCTTTTCTTTTTATTTTTTTTTCCAAAGCTCTAAAAAAATTTCCCTCATCGTGACTTGGAGTTTTCTAGAAAAGAATAATTAAAGGTTGTTCATGAACAAAGACAATACCAAGTTTTGTAAAGTTCTTGCAAAGAAAAATGGGGTTCTAAAAATTTATGTGTAGATATGTGTTAGGTCAACATCTTTCCTTTTAGAATAAGGTTTCTTAATGCAAAAATCAATATTTCCATGGATTGAAATAGTAGTGCATGCAATAAAAGTGTGTTCATTGTCAAGGGAAACAATTTCATGAGGAAGGGAAGGCATAAATCATTGAGAGTGTGTTGGAGAAATTTTAGGTTTTTATGAGAAAGTATTGTTTCTAGTCTTTGCCTTATTTTTTTTGTGTCTCTGCAAGTGTCCTCATCTATTTAGGGTTTGAGTTTCAAAAGACCACCATGTAAATAATGCTTATGTATCCTTGCCCTAGGTCTTTTTGTCCTCAGTAGGGTTTTTGTTCCTAAAATATGTCTTAAGTGTGCCCTAGATCCTTTTATTTTTGTGTTACTTTATGAGCCACTTAAGTTTTCATGTTTGCACATGGTCTTTTGTCTTTCATATTGTTCCTTGAATTGTGGGATATATTTGTTAAATCACTTTTCATTCAGTGAACAAGCGACTGTGTAAACTCCATTTCAGATGATCCTTGGTGGTTTTCTTCAAACATTTAGCCATTTAGCGGGGGCAGTTTTCTCCTATTCTCCAAGTCTTGGTGGTTAGTAAGAAGACATTCAGTGATCAAGCAAATGTAGTGTTTTCTTGATCTCCAAGACTTACTAGTTAAGTGTGGAGCATTTGGTGATTCAACGACAAGGTTTATCAAAGGGTAAGGTTTTCTTCAGTTGCGTATTCTCCAGATATCGGTTGACTAGTCAAGACAAGGCATTTAGCAACTTAGCAAACACAATGTTCGCTTAATGTCATGAAATTGGAACTTAGAGACTTTTGATTCAGTGATTCAGCGATAGTCGTGGATAGCTTTAAAGATCAACGGTCAGTGGTAATCTCAAGATAGAACTGAGGTTAAGGATTTTATCTAGAGAATAAGAGATTAAGGTGTTTGCTAAGTCTCGTGACATAACCAGGGTTAGTAAAATCATCCAGAGAACACAAGAATGTAGTAGTTGTTGATTCTTCGAATAAAGACTATGGTCAAGTTAAAGTTCTCAGGTTTGAGGGAGCTTTCAGTCACTAGATCGCCAGATTATTATTGAGTTAAGGCAAAGGTGTCAAGACTTAGTATGGTCTGTTGATGCATTAAAGACCTAACGGTGATCACTAGTTCATAGAATCAAACCAGGGGTCAAGGAAAGATTGAGCAATTCAGTGAAAGCCTTCAATTGCATGTTCTCTAAACCAAGCATGGGTTAAGTTAAACATTGAGCAATTGTGAGATTCCTTCAGTTGCTGGATCGCTAGATGATTATTGAGTTAAGGTAAAGGTTTCAAGACTCAGTATGGTCCATTGATGCAGTCAAGATCTAACGGTGATTGCCAGTTCATAGACTCAAAATAGGGGTTAAGGAAAGATTGAGCGATTTAGCGAAAGCCTTCAGTCACATGTTCTTTGAACCAAGCATGGGTTAAGTTAAACATAGAGTGATTGCAAGGTTCCTTCAGTCGCTAGATTGCTAGATAAGCTTGAGTTAAGATAAAGTCTTGGAGATTGAATATGAGTCATTGATCCAGATGGGATTTGTAATACCCCAAAAATGGGCTATGGGTTCATTAACCTCTTACATCTTCAAATTCAAACGAAATCAATATCAAAGTCCTAACCTAAGGCACATCTGTACATCATCGAATCCTAATTGATTTTATCTTAAATTCTGCATCGGCAAATATTCCTAGCAATATTCCTAATTTATCCTAATTATCTTTAATTTAATTATTATTTGGTGATAAATCTTATTTATCCTAAAGTTTGATTAATTGAATATTCTGAATATTTAATTAATTAGATTTAATTCTGCCACTTAATTATTTAATTGAATTGAATTAAATTATCTCTAAGCTGTATTATTTAATTTTGACAATAAATCAAAAATATCATGACTAATTGATTAAATTCTTATTTAATTGATTAATGTCAATTGTCAATTTTTAATAATATAGTTTTAGAATAAAGTTTGATTTACTAATTGATTAACCCATAAATCAATTGTTTTAATTCAAAAATCAGTCAAGTTGAGAATAAATCACTTTATTTATTTAATTAATTCATAATTAATTGTGCACATTCAAAGAGTAGTTAAACTAAAAATCAGGAAATCAATGCAAGTTGTTAACTTTTGGAAAGTCAACATCTATTTTGAGTTCAAAGCTGATCTAAACTTCTGATTTGAGTTAAAAAGTTGTTCTTGCATGCTTTTGCATGATTTTATGAATTAATTATTTCTTATTTCCTGATAACTCAAAAATCAACCTGAGTTTATCAAGAGTGATTTATGGCTTTCCTCATGCACCTCCAAAGCCTTGGATTTCTATAAAATCAAGGCTTCAACTCTTCTAAAAGAATCGACAAAATTGCATCCTCACGCTAGCAAATTGGTGATTGAAGAATCTATCTTTGCAAATCAGAGCTGTTGTGAGATTTTCATTGTTTTTGAGCATTCATATCATTTAGCATATCAATTCTTAGATTCATTGCATATCATATCAGTTTTTCATATAGAATAGATTCATATCAGTTTCCTTCATCTTATTGCATAGAAAATACAAAAATATAGATTAAATCTACATTCATATAGTTTTCATTCTTTGCATTCAAATCCTTCATTTAGGTGTTGCATTGTCACTGGTCTCAGTCTGATCTGAAAGTATCATACTCACACCTTCTAGAAGGCAGTAAATTGCCTGGTTAGTTTAGTTTCCATTTCATTGCATGATTTTGGTTTTTGACTAACCTCTAATGTTTTACTGAAGTGTTGTGTCTACAGCTATGTACAAAATTCACACACACACATTTCTGGCACCCACCGTGGGGCCATGAAATGGGTTTGCATCATCTTTCTATCAATTTCTATCACTTTTTTGTCATTTTCTGGGTTAAAACTATGATTTTTATTTTTTGTCCATACATTTTCATACGAATTTTGTTAGAAAGTCATTTTGGGAGATACCCATTGTCATACGACAGGTTCAGATTTTAAAGCTCATATCAGAGAGTACACATTATTATTTGGAAGCCTGATTGTCATATGAACAGACACCCACAATCGTACGAGTTTCCAGACTATCATTTGGGAGGTAACCCACTATCGTACGAGTTTTGACTCCAGAATTCAATTGTCGTTTCAAATTTTTTTTGGTAGTTTTTCAGAATTGGACTAACAGCCAACCCTAATAATTGAAACCTTCTATTTTTTACTGATACTTGTTGAATTTGATTGGAAAAAGCACAACTAAATTGCTAAAATAGGTAAAAATCTACTAAGCACATTGTGAGGAATTTAGGCAATCTTCTCAAGCTGATAACATTTTGATTTGGATCAAAACGAACTCTCACATGTCAAGCTTGTGTGATTTTCTTGCTTTCATATCACAGACTTCATTTTGGGCTATAAAACGAACATAGATTCGCTTTCTGCATATCTGTAACACATAGTAAATAGGCCCTATGAACACTATTTGTGGATGATCTTGAGAGACTGAGATTCTTCCACTTGTTTATTCATGTGAAGCTCCTCTTGATGAAGGATCCCCTTGTAGGTAGGGAAGGTACTGAGAGAGTCTCACATTCTACTAGATTTGTGTGTCTTCAATTTTTGATTGATACATTCTCTCTCCGGAGAGGTTGATAGATCATAAGAGGTTGACATCATAGATCTTTGTGAGATAATCTTGGTCTTAGCGTGTCAGATTAATTTTTCTACTTTGTCTTGGTGAAGTGAAGAGGTTAGGGGATTATGTTCTAATTCCTTTTTGGATAGTACCAGAAACCATCC
Source organism: Chamaecyparis obtusa (assembly GCA_027943335.1). Lineage (NCBI taxonomy): Eukaryota > Viridiplantae > Streptophyta > Pinopsida > Cupressales > Cupressaceae > Chamaecyparis > Chamaecyparis obtusa. The sequence goes on from BSBK01001679.1 coordinate 163,434, forward strand.
TTGAATCTGATCTAGTCCCCCTGTGGTATCTTTTGTGAGTCACCTTTAGAGAGGGTTAACCGTAGTGGACATTCCCTTAATTGGGTCAACCATGTGGATGGAACCTCAAGTGGTAATAGTCATTTTCACTGTGGTAGCAATAGCCGCTATATAAATGTCCTTATGGAGGAAATCTTCATAGGTGTGGTCTCTTGTTGGGCTATCAGATATCCCTAGCAGCTCCTGATTGATTAATTTCTCAGACTGTGTCAAAACCTCGGTGCACCTGGATTGGAGTTCGCCCTCTTAACATCACAAAAGTTGCAGAGTCAGACCATTACTACAAACCCTAGTGAGGCCAAATTTTTATTTTTCTAGGAATATGTGCATTATTGAAAAACTTTTTGGAACATACACAATTAGCACTCCTAGGGATTAGCACATTCAGTCACTTGATTGTTCATGCACAGGGTTGCTTTGTCCCCTATTCATTATTTTCAGATATGCTTGGAATCACTTGCTTGCTGTTTTGCGTGCTTGTTTATCTATCTGACTACCAAAAATGAACAATCTGAGAATAATCTTCAAACTTGGACAGAGAAATTTGTGAACAATCTAAAATTGGAAACCAAAAATTTGCAAAATCTAAAGTAAAAAATCCTTTTTGGAGTCAAAAGTCATCCCATCAGGTCAGAAAGTCATACGAGTTTTGGCTAGTGTCATTTCAGAACCCCTTTATTGTCATATTATAGATTGTATAGTGTCGTACGAGTTTTGTCACCATTCAAAAACAAAAAGCCAAAAATTTGATATTAATTTTCATGCGAGTTTTGCAATTGTTGTACGAGTTTGTCAATTGTCCTTTCACTGCATACCCACTATCGTACGATCCTGTAGAAAGTCATTTGAGAAAAAGTGCCAGAAAGTGGTCAGAATTGTCAGAAACTCAATTTTTACAGCCTATTTCTAGAATCTATTGAACCAATCATTATGTTAGAAACAAAGTAAAAACTAGAACAAATCCATTTATTTTCCTAAAGTGAGCCTTTGAGTCTGATCTTGCCTTCTAGGTTATCGATTTGAGTCTTTTTCATCTTGTGTCAAAACCTTGTCAACATTATCTTCAAATTTAATCTTTTTGCCTAAATGGCTAAGTGTTGTGAGCTCGTGCTCACCATCTATTAGGCATCTACCCACACTACTGTGGCATAGTATCCTTAATTTACATCTGATCTATTCTTTAATCACTTCAATCTTGACAAGGTTGCGTCATTCGATCTTCTTGAATCAATTCATTCTTCAGTTGTCTTCATCTTATTCTTTGGCTTCACCCAAGGTTAATGGTGGAAACCAGAGCTTCATCACACAAGAAATTTGGAGAGGTATCCCATACAATACCTTTGAATACTCTCCAGGCCCCAACTCTTGAACAACTCTACAATTCTGGTCTTTACGAAGATGATGGTCTTGGCAATTTTTGATTGAAAATTGATTACATACCCCCTCCATCAACTCATGGAGGTAATCAACAAACCCCTCCTCAATCTAATCCAGGGAGCCCTAGAAATCCTAACATGTCTCACGGAGGGACACAACATAGATCTCAAGGACACTAATCTCAACATGGTATGGATCAAGAACCTACACCTTCTGAGATTGTTCGATATCAAAATGATGATGAATTCAAAAGAATGATGAAACATTTCTTGAAGGAAGATAGAGAAGCATACTTTCTAGAGTTAGCTCATCAAGGAGCTAAACTTCCTCCAAACTTTAATGTGGAAAATATCATCACACAGGAGGAAGAAAATCCTATCACGGCTATGATGAAACAGAAGCATGCCATGCAAGTCAAACTTAACAAACTTGAGAAAGAAAAGGAACCTAAGGAGTTCTCCATGGAAGCTCTATGCCCTTTTCCATTTGATAAAGACTTGTACATGCCACCATTCCCTAAAAGAGTGGAGATGCCTAAATATGATAAGTATGATGGAAACTTTGACCCTCGAGATCATGTCAGAGAATTCTATACTCAATCTATGGAGTTTATGCATGAACCAACTTACTTAATGCATCTTTTCCCTTGATATTTGGGAGGGTCAGCCATTCATTGGTTCTTTAGAATGCCTCCAACTATCAAAACTTTTGAGGAGTTAATCAAACTATTCTATCAACAATACTCCTACAATATTCAACATCCGGTCACTATGATCGACATTTACAATATGAAACAATATCTAGGAGAACCATTCCTGACATTTCTCAAGAGGTGGAGGAAGAAATTTTCTCTATATGCTGGACCCATTCTAGAAACTGAGAAGCTGAAAATCTTCATCAACAATCTTGTTCCAGAAATCAACTACCCTTTACAAATGCAAAATCATACATCTTTTGACAAGATGGTAGATAATGCGATCAAAATTGAGAAAGTACTTGTGAAAAAAGGAGACATCACACTACAAAAAGATGAGTATGAATCTGGATCTAGTTCTAAGGACAAGAACAAAAATTGGAACAAGAATAAAGGCATTGTCATAGATGGCATTGTTGACAATATCTATGCCCCATCTAAGGCACCTGCTTTGAATCTCACTGTTGGTACCCAAGCCATCAAAGCTTTCGAAGCTAAAGCCACAGAGTCCAACAAAAATTCATTTGATTACAAACCTTGGGCTACATATCCTAATCGCAAATTCACTCCTCTTGGAGAATCTTTGGAATCTGCCATGAAAACGCTATTGGAAAACAAAATCATCTACTTGCCTGAGATGAAAGTCTTTGATCCTGAACCTAAACTGAAATGGTGGAGAGAGAATGATTTCTATGAATTCCATCGCAATAAAGGTCATAAGACTAATAACTGTATTCACTTGAAGCACATTATACAAGACAAAATTTATAATGGTGACATCATGATTGATAATCATAAGAGCAATAATGATCATACAACATTCACAGAACCATTTCCTAAACATGGTAAAGAAGATTCTTCTTCTCAACCTAATATGGGTGCTAAAGTCAATTATGCCTACTCAAGAAACAATGTTGCTATCAATATGGTTGAGCCATGCCTATTTGAGCATTGCAATGTCATCACAATTGTAAGAAGAGATAGAGATAATCAATCAGCTAATGTAGTTACTCGATCACAAGCTCAGGCACACCTACAAGGACAAATACCAAATTCATCAAATGTCCCTAAGGTGCCTTTCAATCTTTCATCTACTTCTAAACAGAAGGCTACATCTAAATCTTCAAATCCTAAAAACATGAGGCCTACTTCATACAGTATTATCCAACAACTCCAGCACATAAATGCTAAAATCTCCATGTTTGAGTTGCTTTGGATATCTCCAGCTCATAGAGCCATTCTAGAAAAAGCTCTGCTCAGATCCAATGTTCCTAATGACCTTGATTTAGATAGATTCCAGACTATGGTTGGTCATCTTACATCTCCATAGTATATTTCCTTTTCAGAGGAAGATGATAACTCCTTGATTCATCCGCATAACCAGCCCTTGCATATTGAAGTCTTGATCCAAAACCATCGTGTCAAATGTGTGTTGATAGATGGGGGTGCTAGCCTAAACATTTGTTCTTTCAGCTTGATTACACAATTGGGATTTTTAGAAATGGCCATTGATCCCAAGAAGAAGATAACTATCAAAGCATATGATGAGCAAGAAAGATCTTCTAAGGGAACTATTGTCTTACATATCAGAGCAGGTCTTGTCATTAGAGATACTATATGTTGAGTTCTTGATCTACCTTTGGCTTACAATATCCTCCTAGGAAAACCCTAGATACATGACATGAAAGCCATTCCCTCTACATTCCATTAGTGTTTGAAATTTTCTTATGAAGGAGTTAAGGTGACAATTCCAGCTGATCTGTATACAACTTGCAATACCTTGAAAGAGAGTGTTGATAAACTTGTTCCTTATAATAGGGAATCTTCCACTAAGTAGCTAGATGTTGCTTCAACATCTAAGATGGAAGACATTGCTAAAGAGGTTAAGATCAAAGAAAATGGAATGGGAGAATATACTATAGAACCAGTCTTATCTTTGACATCTCTCCCTATCTCTCCTAAGTCTTATGGACAAACTTTGAAACAGTCTAAAATAGAGTCTAAAGAACCTCTTGAGGCATATAAAGGAAATTTTGTTGCAGAACAAGTATCTAAACAAGAGTTTGAAGAGGATGAAGTTGTGTTCACATGGCTATACAAAGATGAACCTAAATCTCAAGTTGTCCAAAAATGTGATGCTAAAATACCAAATATCCCATCTAAGTCATATGGCCCAGGGGATAAATTGATTACAAAGATGGGATAAAAGGAAAAGGACCTCTAGGATTACTGGGTAAAGGTCTTCTGTCACCTCTTGATAATCATGGCTAAGCAAACAAGAATACAACAGGTCTAGGATACACGAAGAAACCTTTCTATCTTAGCAAGAACTCCCCACATGTATTAGAACTGATTGAGCCTTCCATAGAAAATCAACTGAAGGGAGAAATAATTGAACAATTTGATAGTGATGATTCAGACACCATTGATTAGCTCATTCCTTATGAGCATTTGCCTAAAGAAATAAAAGACCTCCTTGAAGCTGAAGATGATCCAATAAAAAGAATTAATGTAGTAGAAACACAAGAACCTACTATAGGGCAAGAGATAGTTGCAACACAAGAACCAACTAATCTCGAAGGCAATAAAAAAGAGGAAGGTGGTAGTTATTTTGAGACAGATTCCCATGATTATGAATTCAAATCAGAATCTAAGGAAAACCCTTTTTGGGGTATTCATCCTAACTTTACTCATGTTCTCAGATTTCCTAGAGGTCTAGATGAAGAAATAGAAGACGAATCAAATGACTATGAATGGGGAGTCATTCTAGAACTAGATGAACTTATTACAGAAAAGCATGTTGATGTTATTCACCAATATGCACCTCAACCTAACATAAGTCTAGAGTGAAATAATGAACTTATCAAGTCTGATCCACCAATGGCTGAAGTGGATTTCTACAATGACATTGAGCCTATTCATGAATTGAATGTATTAAGTTGTAATATCACATTTGAACTTGAGCATTGGGTTAGGACCAATGATGATAGATCCATATTCATAAACACTCTCTCCCAATCTTTCACCACTTTGACTATCCAACGCCCTGACCTTCTTGACATAACATCCACCAACTTGAACCAAGGTATTTATACCTTTCCCAATGACTATGCCCTTGCTTGCTACCTAAATGTAGTTGAGCCTATGAGGACTTCCATCAGTGAACCAAGCATTAGCATGACAGAGTTAGACATCAAGTATCTTAGTCAGAAAAATAAGAATAAGAATAAAAAGAAAAGGAGTTCTGAAGGTGAAAACCACTTCGTGGCAGTCTTAGAACCTACAGAAGTAAAAATAAAATACATATCTGAAGGTGAAAACCTCTTTGAGGTGCCTAAGGATGAGATATTTGATGTCCTTCCAAGTCATTTATAGGACAGATCTCCATTTCTAATTGAGACCACTCAGTCTATCAATTTGGGAACAGCAGAAGAACCACAGTTGATTCATGTAGCACAATCCTTATCAGAAGAAGAAAAGCAAAAATTTACAACATTCTTAACAGAGAAGAAGATCAACTTTTCATGGAAATATTCAGATATGCCAGGGTTGGATCCTGATCTTATAATGCACCATTTATCTATAGCTCCAAATGCTAAACCTGTTAAGCAAAAATTGAGAAAGATGCATCCACATGTTAAACTCTTGGTAAAAGATGAATTAGAGAAACTACTGAAAGCTGGATTCATCCATGTTATTGATTATGCTGAATGGATCTCTAATATTGTACCTATTTCCAAACCAGACAAATCTATAAGAGTATGCACAGATTTCAGAGATGTAAACAAAGCATGCCCTAAGGATGATTTTCCATTAACTAACATTGATATGATAGTGGACATGACTGCGGGCTTTGAGATGTATTCTTTAATGGATGGTTTTTCTAGATATAATCAAATCAAAATTGCTCTAGAGGATCAAGAGAAAATTGCTTTCACATGTGCATGGGGTACCTTCTGTTGGAATGTCATGCCATTTGGGCTTAAGAATGCTGGTGCTACATATTAGAGAGCTATGACTTCTATTTTTCATGACATGATGCATAGGAATATGGAGGATTATGTTGATGACACTTTAGCAAAATCTATGATTTGAGCTAAACATCTAAATGACTTGAGCAACATAATAGATAGAATGGAAAAATTTAGTCTCAGACTAAATTCTAAGAAGTGTTCTTTTGGTGTCACTTCTAGAAAGCTCTTAGGCTACATCATTTCAAAGAAATGAATTGAGGTAGATCCAGCTAAAGTAAAGGCTATAATGGAGATGCAACTCCCAAAGAATATTAGTCAAATGAGAACATTGCAAGGGAGGGTTCAGTCTATCAAATGCCTCATATCTCAGCCAACGGACATATCACAACCTTTTACAAGACCTTACATAAAGGTGTGACTTTTGCATGGAGTGAGGAATGTGAAAATAATTTTAATCATATCAAGAAGTATCTATCAAATCCTCCTATCTTGATGCCTCCCATTCAAGGGAAGCCATTGATCTTATATGTCTTCGCAACAAATACATCACTGGGGGCATTGCTTGCACAACATGATGAGAATAAAAAAGAAAGATCTATATACTATATCAGTAGAACATTGGTAGCATATGAAAAGAACTATTCTATGATTGAAAAGGCTTGTCTAGCTGTGATCTTTGCATCACAAAAATTGAGACATTACATGTTAGCTCATACCACACATTTGGTAGCTAAGATTGATCCACTAAAGTACCTACTAAGAAAAGCTACCCTCATGGGTAGATTAGCCAAATGGGTCATGCTCTTAAGTGAATTTGACATTGAATATGTTGAAAGAAAAGCTATTAAAGGCCAAGTTATTATTGATCAATTAGCAGATGCACCTTTTTTTGATGACACACCAATGCAAATGGAATTTCCAGATTCCTCTATCATGAATCTTTCTTCTAGAGAATGGCAACTATTCTTTGATGGCTCCTATACACAGAATGGATCGGGAGCAGGTATCTTGTTTATCACTCCTCAAGGATACTCCATCCCTAAGGCATTTAGACTCAAATTTCCTTGTACAAACAATATTGTTGAATATGAAGCCCTTTTAAATGGTATGAAGATAGCAATTGAGTGGAGAGTGACAGAATTACACATTCATGGAGACTCACAACTTGTAATCCATCAAGTCAATGATGTGTACCAAACTAAGGATGAAAAGCTCATTCCATACAAGAGAATGGTAGATGATCTAAAGAAATATTTCATATCTATCACATTTGAGAAAATACCTAGAACAAAGAATAAGGCTACCGATGCAATGGCAACATTATCTACTTTATTACAGCAGCTTGAACATGAGCTACACTACGAGTTCCTGGTGGAAGCATTATCTTATCTAGCATATGACTCCCTTGAAACCCGCATGATTTGCACTATTGTAGGTCATGATTCATCTAGATATAAAAACCTATTCTCCTATCTCAAAGACCAAATCATTCCCAATACCTTTAACCATCATGAAAAGAGATACGTTATCCGTAATGCCTTTTGATATGTCATCATTGGTCATGATCTTTACAGATGAGGTCTAGATGGTATGCTACTTAGATGTTTAGAATAGAAAGAGTCTCAATGTGTGTTAGAGGAAGTCCATGATGGTATATGTGGGTCACACTCAAATGGTTTAACACTAGCTCAAAAAATTATTAGGGCTGGGTACTATTGGCCTGAAATGGAGAAAGAGTCTATCAAGTTTGCTAAGAACTGTCAAAAGTGCCAAGTGCATGGTAACTTGATTCATGCTCCAGGGAGAGATCTAATCCCCTTCACTACACAATGGCCTTTTCATTAATGGGAATTTGATCTTATAGGATCCATACATCCTCATTCTTCTAATGGACATACCCACATTATTACAGCTACAGATTATTTCATGAAATGGGCAGAAGCAGTCCCTTTAACACAAGAAACTGGAAAAAAAATATCTATGTTCATCTTGAACTACATCATATGCTGGTATGGTATTCCACATTCTATAAGCATAGATAATGGTGGACAATTTAAGAACAAAGACTTGGATGATTTATGTGCCAAATTCAAGATTACACAACATTGGTCATCTATCTACTATCCTCAAGGGAATGGACAAGCAGAGGCTTCAAACAAGAATCTATTGAAAATCTTGCACTGTGCAGTTAATAAAATAGGAAGAGACTAGCATCTCATGATTAATCTAGCTCTCTGGGCCTACAAAACAAGTATCAGAATGCCTACTAGGGCTACACCTTTCACTTTAGTTTATGGGTCTGAAGTGGTACTACCTATTGAGGTGGAAATCCCATCACTAAGAATCATAATGCATGGTCTAGTAACTGATGATGACTACAAAGTGTCTAGGTTGCAAGAACTTGAACTACTAGATGAGCATAGATAAATAGTGTATGATCATCTTAGAATGTATTAGAAAAGAATGTCTAGAGGCTACAACAAGAAAGTCAGACACAAAGAATTTCAGGTTGGTGATCTAGTCTTGAGAGAGAATCCTAAAAATCAATCACATAAAGAGCGCAAGGGGAAGCTTGAACCCAACTGGCTGGGTCCCTTTGTAATCACTACTACTTTTGGCTCTGGTTCCTATCAACTCTCAATGAATGAAGGAGAACAACTCTGAGAACCAATCAACATTCTCCATTTGAAGAAATTCTACGCCTAAGGCATTCAGTCTATGGTAAAATGTCCTGAAAAAAATTATAAAAATTGGAAAAGTCCTAAAAAAAATGAACATCTTGGTGAAAACCTAGTAAATAGGCACCTTGATGATTCACAAAAAAATAAAAAAATATCAAAAGTACAAAAAAAATTGGAAAAATAAAAAATACAAAAAAATGAGAAAAAGAAAAGTGCCTTGGTGAAAACCTGGAAACAGGTGCCTTGGTAACAAAAATAGAATCTCTACCAAGATGGTGAAAACCTGTCAAATGGGTGCCACTTGTTCAAAAATGCTCCATCTATCAACACAATCTTGGTCTTTCCCAACTTTCAGTCTTTCTTTAGTTTGTACATATTTCCCGCTTTATTTTTGTATTCCCATTTTCAATAAAGTCGGTCTGTACACCAATAAGCTCACGCGTCTGTATCCTATCAATGCCTAACACTTGGGGGCAATCAATGTCATATCCTATGGTCTCTAGTATACCTTAGATGAGTCATATCTAGTTAGAGTCCTTTGAAGCTTTATCTGATTCAGTTAGTCAGTCTCCTCTCCAGAAAGGATTTTGCATCTACAACAATGCAATCAAACATCAACAAAATGAAAACAATCTGTGCTTCATGTTTTTATCTCCTTGTATGCTTACTGATTCACATTGAGATTTTTTCATATTATGTCCTTTTGAGCTCTTCAATGATGTCCATTATAGGATTTAGAGAGTGATGACTGGGGGCATAATCTTTTCTTTTTTTTTCTGCTTGTATGTGAAAATCTAACAACTTTGGAAATTCTAGATTGAAATGGTGTCCGTCTGTAAGAGCCTCTATCTCAAATTGGATGGCCATGAGTACCTTGACCATTGATACCTAGAAAATTCAAGGAAGTTTGATCTAACTATTGTCTTTTTGAGTGAGTTCTTTCTCCTACTGTGAAGTGTGATCTTGCCTGAGGATGTGAATGATAAAGGGTCACTACGGGTAATTCACACTAGATTTAGAATGATCTCTTGACTATTTGATGTGTTTGTAAATGCAAGGCATATTCAGGTCATCATGATATCTATGTTCTGATGCTTATACAAATTTCTATATCAAAATGGACATGATATTCAGGTCATCTTGGCATTTGTGCCTTGGTGCTTATATCTAATCTGACATTCCAAAAATAAAATCAATATTCAAAAGTCCATGGTTGCCTCACTAGTGGGTGTTGTATTGATTCATGCACATACAAATCGATATTCATATGTTTATGGTTTCATAACTAGTGGGCATTGTATTGATTTATCCGGTTACCTAAAAAAAAAACTCAATGATGACAAATGACTGACACATGATCAGTGACTAGGTCCTAGGTCTTAGGTTGCATTTCATTTTGCATGTCATTTTTTGCACTTTGCATGATTGCATGATCTCACAAATTGCTTGACAATCTTTAATGACTCTTCTAAAACTATACTTAAACTGCACACGAAGAGATGAATCTTATACGAAGGTCTTCTCACAAAAATGCAAGTAGTCACCATCCTGGGTTACACATCCTTTTTGACATAAGACCGAGTACTTGTCTTCATCAATACCTGCAAAATATATCATGTGTATCATTGCATTTTCATTACATATTCATAATCATTCATTCCATCTATTGCATTACATATATTTCCATACATACACTTTCCATAATCAAGTACATTTGCATAACATTCATACATATGAAAGAAAATCATTGCATTGCATGAATCCATACATACATTCTACTCTACTCATAGCATGTACATCACATGATATCATCATACATAAAAAACATGACAAGTACAAATGAAGTCACAACCAAAAGTCTCGATCTCATATATATATCATAAAACTCAAAATAGTCAGGGGTGCACTACTGGCACAAGGTACAAAAGAATGAGCTCATGTGAGCTATCATAATAGTATCAATATCAAAAGAGCAACAAAAATATCAGAATATCCTAACAGATTAGCTATTAGCCTAATCCTCTCCATCTGGTGGAGGTGGTAGTGGTGCATTTGGTACTACCTTGGCCCTAGGTGCTCTCACTCCCTTTGATGCTATCATGTACTGAGATTATGAAGGAACTCTCTGAGCAAGTGGAACTGCAGTGTAGTATGCTGAAACATAATACATAGATCTAGAGGTGTGATGGATAACCTCTGCCTGTAATCTCTGAACCTCACCATGAAGCTTAGTGCGCTATCTATATACCTCTAGATATCTCTCCTCCTAGCGAGCACTGCGCACCTTCAGGTCCCAAACCTATAATCTAAGCCTCCTCATGATCTCCTGTGTAGACAATGGAACACTGGGATCAACATCTACCGCAAGCATGTCAGTATCCTCAGCAGGCTGCTCTATGGTCTCTGCTTTTTGTGCCTTATGACGTCTAACCTTTGCACCCAGATCAAAACTGGTATCCTCTTGTATGGGATCAGTATCACCACCTACAACATGCTCAATTGCAAGTACCTCCTTGGTAGTACCAACACTCCCTAATGTACCACCCTCTCCCCTAGTCCGTCTCTGTGAACCTGTAGATCTACCTACTATGGAACTAGTGGGATGAGGGGGCCTCATCTATCCTGATGGTCTCTGTGGAGGAGCCATCGCTCTCAGTCTCGGGGGTGTGGGGTGTACAATCAAAACCTATGTGGGTCTAGGACCCTATCCCATTGGAGCACCTATGACATCCATCACCTCCTCCATGGAGGGTATCAACTCTGTAGGGTCAGAGAATCTATGTACAGGATGATCAGCAAGCCATGCGGTAAATCCATCTATAACTTTGACATCTACAACCTATGGTCTATACTCCTAATCTCTACCAATAATAGCACTATACTCCTATGAACATAAGGCATAAGAAAGCCTCAGGGTCCATCCAAGTCCAAGCTCATGAGCTATCAACGCATAAGTGGTGTAATCCTATGGTGCATCCTACACTCATCCATATTGATGCCATACCCTGGTGATAATAAATCTCTCCAATATAGATGATGATCATCCTATCAGCACTCGACTCTAAAAGAAGAAACTAAACTACTCTCGTGCAGTAGGCCAAGGTTCAATCTCTAAATACAACCTCCATCGTACAAAGGTCATGTCATCAAGACATCGTCTCCAATACTCTACATGACCCATATGCCCCTGTATGACATATCTAGCATATATATATATATATATATATATATATATATATATATATATCAAGGGCTCCTATGGTTGCCTTTGTGAGGCACACACTAGTCTCAAAACTAGGATATGCTCCCACGCCCAGATCTGTAAAACAAGAGCACCAACAGCAAAAGTCTTGCTCTCATGATACACTACCTCGTGCATCTCAGAGAACATGTGGGCCAAAAGTCACTGACCCCAGGCTAACTCGGAAGGAATCACCATAAGACGTGCAATCATAGGGGCCCAGCCCATTAGAAGACCATTCTACTGATGATCAAACATGATGATACCGCTGATCATCCCGGCTATAATACACTCCAGTCTGTGAGACTGTCCATAATGATGCACCAAGGTCTCCCATGAAATGGAACCAGTCAACTAAGTATCATCTTTGAAGAGACGTCTAAAAGCTAATAATTATGAGTTCCTAGAACTCACATAAGATGGACACTGACCTGAATGAAATGGAATCCGAAGAATCCTATACACATCCTCTGGAGTCACAGTGAGCTCTCCAGTAGGAAGATGAAATGTCTGTGTCTCTAAATGGAATCTCTCTATTAATGTCATCAAAAGACCATGATTTATCCTAATCTCAGGTAAATGGATCAAATACTCAAAACCGCAAGCAGCAAGATGTACTCTCATCAGATCAGGTAAGGAAACACAGAGCCTCTGAGTGGCTAGATGTGAGATACATACGTGAACATCAGGATATATGACCTACACAACACAGAAATAGGGAACCCTATCAGTACTTTGGTTGAAAAATAGGTTACACATATAGGAATGGAACAGTTTACTATTTCAGGAGGTAGATCAAAGACTCGATAATCAAGCTCAAAGATCAAAAAATTCAAAATTTTTCCCTAGAAATGAGTTTTGGGCTCACTATTTTTCAAATGACAAAGCAGACTGGTAGAAAAACTCGTACGCATTTTCCCTGGTTACCATACGACAAAGCCTGATGATACGACACTGTATACCTCCTCATACAAGTTAGGAGGGACTCGACAAAATGTTGTACGACTCTCAGGTCCCTCTCATATGAGTCTTGGGGGTTAATGAAATGATAATCTAACTACGGTTGAAAATTTGTACAAGCCCAAATGGATGGTCGTACGAGTTTCCGTGCATGCAAAAATTTAAAAGTTGAAAACGTACAAAACAAATGCTAAAAATGCTATAAACAAAGAAAAATTGACTTTTTAGAGAAGCAAAGAGGTCCACCTACTGAATGTCCATACTGTTGAGGTCTCTGATGCCTCCGGCTACACTCAAAATGGTGAGTAGACATAGGTACCTTCATTTCTGCCATTTTCTCGCTCAAAGGGCTCCACAAGTTTTTCAAAAGTCAACAATGAAAATGATTTGAAAATGACCCTTTTGGCCTTTATATAGCTTTTGACCTAATTTTCCAAAGTGCTCTGTTTTTCACAAAAATTGCACCCTTGTCTAATTTCAACATTCTGAACCCATTTTCAGGATCAAAATTGAAATCAGAGATTATTTACTATGTCAAAATCATGATTTAAAATTTTTGGACCCAGGATGTCTGACTGCTTGCACAATCGACCTTCAATCATCACAAAAATCTAGAATTCAACTTAACTGATTATCTTACATCAAACTATCAAAATTTCAACTTGGTCAACCATGGTCAACTCATGGTTTAACCTAGTCAAACTTGGTCTTCTGGACCTCTAAACGATGCAGAACACGTTCTTAGATGTGTATAACCACTTCTCAAATCAATTAACATGCTTCTAAACTATAGCGCTGAATTTTCTTGTCAGATTTTAATTTTAATCCCGAAGGGGGCATGGTATTGCACATCATTCAAGTCTGTAAATCTAAATCTGTAATCAATCTTTTAGTAATCAAGACAACAACCATGTTTATTGCTGACTTATCAAAAGTCCTCGTCGCTTGGGGAAAATCTATCATCATTTGGGGCATATCAAATTCATCAAGATCCATATCAATCTGGTATTCTCTTAATCTTGTAAATCGTATCAGCTTTTCGTAACCATCGGTTCATTAGTGTTATTTCCTTGGTTCTTCGTAACTGATGGGTTCAGGATGTGATACCAATATGATTCATACAAGGACTTTCAGATCTGGAATCGGTCACTCACTTCTTCACAATCATAAGGTTCAGAATCAGGCATTTTGGCACTTTTTCATAATCATTGGTTCATTGTTGATATAGTTAGCATCATCTTGATTCTTGGTCATTCTAGGCCTGGGTCGATATCTCTCTTTCAAATCTTTCAAATCAGTTTCATACGTATATCATACATAGACTAATCTTTGAACCGCTGCGCTTCGCACAATAATTCAAAGAGGGGCAAAATGTAATACCCCAAAAATGGGCTATAGGTTCATTAACCTCTTATATCTTCAAATTCGATCGAAATCGACATCAAAGTCCTAACCTAAGGCATATCTGCACATCATCGAATCCTAAATGATTTTATCTTAAATTCTGCATCGGCAAATATTCCTAGCAATATTCCTAATTTATCCTAATTATCTTTAATTTAATTATTATTTGGTGATAAATCTTATTTATCCTAAAGTTTGATTAATTGAATATTCTAAATATTTAATTAATCAAATTTAATTATGCCACTTAATTATTTAATTGAATTTAATTAAATTATCTCTAAGTTGTATTATTTAATTTTGACAATAAATCAAAAATCTCATGACTAATTGATTAAATTCTTATTTAATTGATTAATGTCAATTGTCAATTTTTAATAATATAGTTTTAGAATAAAGTTTGATTTACTAATTGATTAACCCATAAATCAATTGTTTTAATTCAAAAATTAGTCAAGTTGAGAATAAATCACTTTATTTATTTAATTAATTCATAATTAATTGTGCACATTCAAAGAGTAGTTAAACTAAAAATCAGGAAATCAATGCAAGTTGTTAACTTTTGGAAAGTCAACATCTATTTTGAGTTCAAAGCTGATCTAAACTTCTGATTTGAGTTAAAAAGTTATTCTTGCATGCTTTTGCATGATTTTATGAATTAATTATTTCTTATTTCCTAATAACTCAAAAATCAACCTGAGTTTATCAAGAGTGATTTATGGCTTTCCTCTTGCATCTTCAAAGCCCTGGATTTCTATAAAATCAAGGCTTCAGCTCTTCTAAAAGAATCGACAAAATTGCATCCTCACGCTGGCAAATTGGTGATCAAAGAATCTATCTTTGTGAATCAGAGCTGTTGTAAGATTTTCATTATTTTTGAGCATTCATATCATTTAGCATATCAATTCTTAGATTCATTGCATATCATATCAGTTTTTCATATAGAATAGATTCATATTAGTTTCCTTCATCTTATTGCATAGAAAATACAAAAATATAGATTAAATATGCATTCATATAGTTTTCACTCTTTGCAATCAAATCCTTCCTTTAGGTGTTGCATTGTCATTGGTCTCAGTCTGATCTGAGAGTATCATACTCCCACCTTCTAGAAGGCAGTAAATCACCTAGTTAGTTTAGTTTCTATTTCATTGCAATATTTTGGTTTTTGACTAACCTCTAATGTTTTACTGAAGTGTTGTGTCTACAACTAGGTACAAAATTCACACACAGGATTGAGCAGTGGTCATGTATTCTCCAGATGAAACTTCAGGTCAAAGGAAGATTATGAGATTACGTGAATCCTTCAGTCACTGGATCACCAGACCAAGGATTAGTTAAGTTAGATATTTCACAGCTCAGCAAGGACCGTAGGATGATGGAAAGATCAATGGTTGGCGCTCGATCTCTTAATGAAACCATAGTTAATGAAAATATTCAACGATCTCGTGAATTCTTTGTTGATATTTTCTCATGATTAGACCTGGGTTAAGATAAATGTTGAGCGACTGTGTGAAGCCTTCAATTGTGTAATCTCTGAATGACTTAGAGTTAAGGTTCTTGCCAAGGTCAAAGTGGGTCTAGTTGCTAGGTGTGTTGAGGTGTTCATTTTTTATTGGTCGCCGAAGGGAAATGATGATGTTTCTAGATATTTCTCAAAAGATCAATTGACTCTTTTTAATTTATAAGGACTGTCCGATATGCTAGGAAAGATGATGATCAACGACTATGTTTTAAAATTAATGAATTAGTCGTTGCTACCAGAATTTCCAAACTGATGAAGCATTTCTTTCCAGGGTTTGTTATAGTGAGCCTGGATACGATAAAGCCAGATCAAATTTTGATTTTGTTGCAGGACGGTTATGGGTAAGAATTTGTGAGTAAGATGCAAGTATCTATCTTGATCTAATTTGTTTTCTTGCAGAGCCATGCCAAGCTCCATCTAGTGAGGAGGTCATTGAACCAGGAGTAGAAGAAGATGAGTGAATTACACATGGCACCTAATCCTTAAATATAGGGAGTGTAACTATAATTCAGTGAATGATGTAGGTTAGCCTAAAATGGTAGTCATCATTCATGTAACAACCTTATGTAGTTACTCAGAAATATCTTCAAACAAAGGTGCCACCTATGAGGATTCACTATGATGAGAATCAACTTGTTTCTTTTCATAATGTAACGTACTTTTTGTCTTTAGTGAAAGTTACTATCCTAGTTATCCAAAGCTTGTTGCATCCTTTCTCTGAGGATTCCAAGATAGCAAGTGATATAAATAGTAAGTTTTTCCTCTTTTGTGAGGGTGGTGAATATTAACTAAAAAGAGAGTTCTGATACTAGTACTTTTTTCCTACAATTTTTTGTAAAAGATATACTGATACAATAAAAATATACTGGAACTCCTTTGCATGTTCTGATTGTCTTCATGTATGGATGTTGAATTATTTTATGCATTAAATTTGTAAGACATTGTTTACAAGGTAGATAGTGGGGTTGAGCTTAAGTTTCTTTCAAGGGAAGGGTAAATCTTAAGGGAGATCTCTGGGAATTCATAGTTTATATAAGAATTTGATGAAAGGATAAGAAAATGGGAGGATGATGTGTAAGGCACCTCATTTGGGTTTTGGGATATTTGGTTTGAATGGTTTTTCTATTGATGTATCTTTTCTGACTCTGATGCCCTAGGATTTGACATTGGTCTTAGCTTGATTTTCATTCTTCACCATCAACAATTTAAACAACTAGTTCATTTTAAGTTTTATGTTGTGTAATCTAAGTGTATCTTATTTGTGTCAAGGACATGGATAACTTTTATAATGCTTTGAAGAAGTAAATTTGAAAGGTAAACCCGCCTGGGCTTGAAGCTTGAAGAGAAGAAGGTTTTAAACCTTAGTACCTTAGTGCTTGATTTTTTTAGATGCATCTTTTGGGAGTATAAGATTTATTCATCAGAGGTTTTTGATTCCTATTTCCATCTACAAGTTTAAGCACTACCAAAATTGGCGACTCTACTAGGAATAAATATTGCACAATGGGAGTGTTATGTCTTTGTTAACCGTCTATTATTTTTTTTGTAGACCAATTTATAATTTGTATTCCCACTTGTTTGTGCATGGTGACTCTAAGATATGTGTTTACCAGTAGCTGGTATAGTGGTAAAAACTTTGGTTTATCTTTTGTTGAAAACATCATGAGTCGACAAAGATTCACTAGGTCATATTATAGAGATCACCCAGAAAGTAGTATGGGTGATGAACTTCATACACCTAGTAGAAAACAATGGTCTAGGAGAGGTATTTTTAATCCTAATTATCCTAGACCTTTTAGAGATGGGATTCCCACACCTAATCCTAAAGAAGCCTCTTCTTCTTCTGATAATCCTGAACCTATTAGGAAAATGTATCGTCTTAAAATGGAAGCACTTTCATCATAAGAGTGTTTAGCCCTCTTAGTAAGTGGTCTGGGGTCATGTTAAGCACCTTGATTGGGTCTTTGCATGTATTTGGCTTTTCCTCCTGTTCTACTTCCCTTTGCACCCATTTTCCACTTCCTATTTGCATTTCGTGGCATTCTAGGTTGGGGTCTTGAGGTTTTTGACCTCAAGGTCAAAGTCAACCTTGAGGGTCAAAGTTGACCTTGACTCTAACCTAGGTTAGGGTTGACCTCAAATCTAACCTAGGGTAGAGTTGACCTTGTCCTCGACCTCTAGTTCAAATTTCAAGTTTTTCTAATTTTCGGGTATCGGGTTTCGAAAAGATTCTTTTTCCCGCCTCCGGGTCGGCCATTTTAGGTTTTGGAATGGTAAATCCTTAAATTACATTTAATATGAGTCCATTTCTAGGGGTTAAGGCTAATTGGGATTTAATTCCCCAATATTGGCCTTCTCTAGAGGTTTGTGCCCTAGTTCACTATAAAAGGAGGCCTTCCTCTCTCATTTTGATGATCAAATTTTGTGAGAACACATCTCATCTCAAGAAATTTCATGAGCAAGCTCTCAAGTGAAAGCAAGTGAATTCAAGCATTCAAGCAAGCCTTCAAGCCTTCAAGTGTTCAAGCATTCATCCATCAAGGAGATCCATTGTTATCCATTGAAGGATTCAATCTCTTTGGATCCCCCTTGAAGATCCATCCTTCTACATTCATCCAAGCCTCCTCATATGCAAAGATCTATTCAAGATTGGTGTTGAAGATCAAATTCCATTGATTTGAGACATCCTACATTCATTCTACATCCATTGGAGCATCCCTACTTGTGGATTTGAGGATTTGAATCCTCTACAAGGACTTCAACATAAGCAAGGTGAATTGTTTCATTTGCTTGGTTTATGCACATTACAATTCAATTCAATTTCAAGGTTAATTCCTAAATTGGGGTTTGACCAAGGCAAACCCCCCATACAAATAACAAAACCCTCTTTTTCTTGCAGGTGCAGGTGCAGAACTTTAGATCCGAGATTAGATTTGGATACCCTTTTCGGTGAACTTTTGAGATCTACAAACAAAGTCAAAGTCAACCTTCATAATAAGAATGTAGCCTTTGACCTTTTATGAGGGTCAAAGACTACATGTTGTTAGAAAGATAAAAGATTTCTGGGTTTTCTTCGTCTCGACATTTCTAGTCTAAAACAGGTTGCAGAATTGCCCAAAAGTACACATAGACATCAGAAATTGGCATTTTCTAGATTTTCCCTATTTTAAGGTTAGTATTTGCCTTTCAATTATTTCAGATTTCAAGCACAATTCCTTCATAGGGAAATATAAGGTTTTCTTCCTTTTTCATATTCTCCATAGATTGATTCGATTGTGCATTAACCTTTTGGTTGATCAAATTGGATCCCTCCCTTGGGAATTTGGATTTAGAAGTGGATCTCATATTTCCCCCATACATTCAATAGAGGTGATTCCATTTTACCACTATTCATTTTGGTGAACCTGACATACTTACTCTCCTTTCTTTTGTGGAATTGGATGCCCTATTGTGTTTTGTGGTGTTAGATTTCCTTTTATCTTGTTAGTATTAGATTTCTCTTTTGTGTTAGATCTGGCATGCTAATTAGATTTCAAAAATACAAAAATATTCATGCTTTATGTGTTCTTAGTTTAGTTCATTTGCATTAGATTGGTTTATGAGCTTTACTACTACTAGTCCTACTTATAACATTCCAGTTAGAAGAAGTCATAGACTCATGGGTGCCTTTGATCCTAAATCTTCCTCTCCTTTCCTTAGGATCCGAGATGATAATTTGATTCTTCATGATTCCAATCCTACTATGGAGAAAAACTCTTCTCACTCATCTCATGATGAGGATGATGCTTTAAGAGTTCCTCATGAACAAGTCCAAAAACTTTCAACTGAACTTGATAAAATGGGTAATTGGCTTATTCAAGAGAACCATAATCAAGATATTATTCAAGCTATAGAGGCTCTTAAGAAAGTTCTTCATGATAGTAATGAAGGTGTTAACCTCTTGCATGGTATTACTCACCTCATGCATTCAAATGTTAAACCTTTAGCTCAAGAAGAAAAAGATTTAGGTTTTATTCCTCCTATCACTAGTGTTGAACCTCCTTCTAATCCTTTACCTAGTATTCCTACCTATACTCCTTCTTTGGTGACTGTGATGGTTCCCTCTGTTCCTATGAGTATTCCTCCTGTGTCCCCTCCTACATCACAACCTTCATATCATAATGTTCCTTTTACTTATTCCAAGCCACTTCCAACTGTAGTTCCTAGTGTTCCTCCAGTTGTGTCTTCTATTCCTGCAACTTCTTACACTATATTCAGTGTGTCTAATGTTGCTATTCCTCCTATTTCCTCTAATGATTCAACAATCATTAGTTTGGCTCAAACTGTGTCATCCTTACAACAACAACTTGCTTCCTTAACTCAAAACAAGTTTAGTATTCTTACATGTGACATGGGAAGTCCTTTTTCCTTGGATATTATTCATATTCCTGTTCCTTAGTAAGTCGATATGCCTCATCTTGAGAATTATAATGGAAAAGGAGATCCTATTCATCATGTTAAAACATTCCAAATCCTTTGTAGTGATTATGCTCATGACCATAGGATTTTAGCCAAACTATTTGCTAGAAATTTTTGTGACAAGGCCTTACAATGGTATTGGTCCTTGCCTCCTTATTCTATTGATTCCTTTCCAAAAATTTCTAATGCCTTTATTCAACAATTTCAAAACAACATTGGCCTGCAAGTGTCTTTGACTGATTTGATGTATTGTAAACAAAGTGCTAAGGAAAAATTAATTGAATTTATTGGTAGATTTAAGCATTTGCATACTCAGATTTCCTATCCTGTTCTTGATATTGATATTCAACGTATGTTTATTTCAAATTTGCAAAATGATATTAGAGATAAGATTCTGCTTACTGAATTTACCTCTTTTCAACAACTTTGTGTAGCGCTTCATCACTATCAATTACAAGTGAGTCAATTTGAGAGCAACACTCCAATGGCTCCTATTCTAGTTGATAAGAGTGATGCTACTCCCAATCCAAACAAATTTCAAAAATTTAACAACTATGTCAAGATAAACAAACAAGTGAATGTAGTTGCTGATCAAGTTGTTGTGGCATCTCACAATGCCACTTCTGCATCCATTTCTTTTCGATTAAATCATACATTTACTCCTCTTTATGAATCTTTACATGCTATTATGAATAGGTTGTTAACTGCTAATATGATTACTTTACCTCCTATTCGACCTCTTATACCTGCTATGATTGTATCTAAATCTTTTGATTAAAATGCTTTTTGTCAATATCATCTTTAGAATGGTCATGATACTAAGAAGTGTTATTCTTTAAAACATAAGGTTCAAGACTTAATTGACTCTAATGCCTAATTTGTTTATAATCTTGATGGTAGTGGGAATAAATCTATTTCTCCTCCTAATTAAAACCTTCAAATCTATAAGAATCCTTTACCTACACATGATACTACTACCATTGCTCAGCCATCTGCTATGGAAATTATGTATGATTTAGTATGTTGGTCAATCTGTATCTCCACCTCAACTTCAACCTCAACCTTAGATTCAACCTCAAGTTCAATCTCAACCTTGACCTAAACCTAAGACTAAATTGAAAACTCAACCTAAACCTCGACAAGAACCTAAGAATAAAAGACCTTGGGAACTTTTGATTACCTTTGATGACTTTGAGACTATTAAAGCTCCTAATGGTCCCCTTTACATTTATGCTAGGATTTCTCAGAAACCTACTTGTGGTTGTGTTGTTGATCCTACATCCTTAGTCAATTTTATAATTGAAGAAAATCTTTTTATGAAAAGCTTACAATGCAATTCTTATGATACATCAGATGTGTGGATTCAAAATTGCAATGGTTTTCTTTATCCATCATTTGGTTCTATTACTTTACCGGATGAACTCTATGGAAAAATTGTGAACACTACCTTTGTTGTTGTTCCTACTTCTGATCAATTTCAAGTTAAGCTAGGTTTGCCTTGGTTGAATGCCATGCATGTCATTACTTCACCTATCCATAAGTGTCTTAAATTCATTCATGATGAAGAAGTGAAGACGGTTAGTCATAATTTATATCAACCTTCTAGGCCTAGAGATTATGCTGCTCTTGATTTCTTTTGGCCTTCATCACCTAATTCATGTCCTTCTCGACCTGATAATCTTTTTTCATTCATATGAAGCTTATAAACATTGTAAGATTCTTGAATTAAACATACCTCCTATGGATCTTAATCATGGTATTTTTCCTACACCTTCTATACCTCCTTTAGCTATGGCTTCTAGTTTTGCTAATCAAGTTCCTTCTATCACTCTTCCTAAAGAACCTATGAAAGATCATGTGATTGTTCCTCCTATTGCTGATAATCCTATTGATCTTCCTAAAGAACCTATGAAGGATCCTATGGTTGTTCCTCCTAGTTCTCAACCTATTTCAAATAAATCAAACATAATCGATCTACCAATGAACGTCGTAAAAAGCATCATGCTCATGCTAAAGCACATAATTCTATTCTTCAAAGATCTCTATCTTTTTCAGATAAATCTATGCATGATGTGTTAGAAGTTGTTACTAATAATTATGTTAAGATGCATGATTATGATTATGCTATTCGTATCTTAGATCCTATTTTGATTAATTTGGATGAAGAAGATACTCTTGATGATACTGATGATGTTAATGATGAATATGAGACTATTGACATTGGCATTGATTTACCTAATATGCTTTCATCACAATTAACTCTTACACCTAGTGTCAAACATTGTGATTCTCAAGAGGATCCTTGTTTGGAATTGGCTATCATTCCTACTATGTTGGATATAGTCCCTCTTGTGAGTTACCCACCTTCCCTAAATGATATGTACAATGAGATGGGGAGAGTAGGCGGCATGCTTGATCGGCTTGTCCTTTGTGGTAGCTTTGTTGTGTGTTTGCTTGCTGTACTATGTTTCTCCCATAATGTGTTTGCTAAATGTTGTTAGATTCTTTTATATGATCCTTGTTACTCAGTTGGTACAAGGTGATGAAGGAATCAAAACTGTTGTTCAAATTCCTCTATATGTATCTCTATTCTTCTATGCATTGTTCAATGTCATGTTGTAATTGTGCTATTGTTGGTAAATGTTTCCTTGTGTAATTTGCTTGGATTCGAGATGTGGTAGCACTAATTATTTTTGGTCTCCATGTCATGGTTTGAAAAGATTATCCTTCATATATCTTATGTGATCTTTCCTCCTTTGTGATCGTAGTTCTACTTTCTTTGGGGAATGATGTCAATTCATTTACAATAATATCATATATATATATATATATATATATATATATATATATATATATATATATATATATATATATATATATATATATATATATATATATATATATATATATATATATATATATATATATATATATATATATATATATATATATATATATATATATATATATATATATATATAAAATCTTATGATCATACTAACCCCACGGTAGGTAGATCCCTTATGTGTTCTCTATATGTTTCTATGATATTTCCCTTGATTTGTCTTCATCTGGGGGCATCTCGACGTGGAAACATAATCAGTGGAGTTGTTTATGTTTCTATTAAAGTCATTTCTCCTATTAAAGTGTTAGCAATGACTTTAACATGGGGGCATACACTCTGCTCACTTATTGCGCACACACACTTTTTGATACACACATATTTTTCAAGATACATTTTCTCCCTTTTTGGATTAGTAACTAATGCTTAAAGCATGAATTTATATTTTAGGATCTCTTGATCCCTCCACTTTCAAATATACATATATTTTTGATCCCTTAAGGTCAGAGGTGTCCTTAAGACTGGATCTCTTTTTTTTAATTTTTATTCTTATGGAATAGAATATTCCTAAGGGTAAATCTTTGATGGGTTGACTAGTGAGTAGCCACATTCACTAGGTTGTTCAATTCCATCTTTCCAGTTGTGTCATTTCCTTGTGTGGTTCACAATGAGACATAAGTTCTCATTGGGCAAGGTAATCACACCTTCTTTCTCTCTCTAGAGATGTCTCTCTTATTTTGATCTAGGAGTCGATGAAGAATTGAGTCCTTGTGGGCTTGAGGTTTCTCTTTGTCCCTTGGATTATGATAAGATTATCTTTTCATTCTAATCTCCTTTATCAAGAGTTTGCATCGAGTCCATACTCTTGCTAAAGTGGGGGCTTAATGTATCATCTTAAAATGGAAGCACTTCCATGATAAGAGCATTTAGCCCTTTGAGTAAGTGGTCTAGGGTCATGTTAAGTGCCTTGATCAGGTCTTTTCATGTATTTGGATTTTCCTCTATTCTACTTCCCTCTGCACCCATTTTCCACTTCCTATCTGCATTTCCTGGCATTCTAGGCTGGGGTCTTGAGGTTTTTGACCTCAAGGTCAAAGTCAAACTTGAGGTTCAAAGTTGACCTTGACTCTAACCTAGGATAGGGTTGACCTTGAATCTGACCTAGGGTAGATTCGACCTCATCCTTGACCTCCGGTTCAAATTTCAAGTTTTTATGATTTCTGGGTATCGGGTTTCATAAAGATTATTTTTCCTACATCTATATCAGCCATTTCAGGTTTCAGAATGGTAAATCCTTAAATTACATTTAATATGGGTCCATTTCTAATGGTTAAGGTTAATTGGGATTTAATTCCCCAATGTTGGCCTTCTCTAGAGGTTTGTGCCCTAGTTCACTATAAAAGGAGGCCTTCCTCTCTCATTTTGATGATCAAGTTTTGTGAGAACACATCTCATCTCAAGCAATTTCATGAGAAAGCTCTCAAGTGCAAGCAAGTGAATTCAAGCATTCAAGAAAGCCTTCAAGCATTCAAGTGTTCAAGCATTCATCCATCAAGGAGATCCATTTTTAGCCATTGAAGGATTCAATCTCTTTGGAGCCCCCTTGAAGATCCATCCTTCTACATTCATCCAAGCCTCCTCATATGCAAAGATCTATTCAAGATTGGTGTTGAAAATCAAATGCCATTGATTTGAGACATCCTACATGCATTCTACATCCATTGGAGCATCCCTACTTGTGGATTTGAGGATTCGAATCCTCTACAAGGACTTCAACATAAGCAAGGTGAATTGTTTCATTTGCTTGGTTTATGCACATTACAATTCAATTCAATTTCAAAGTTAATTCCTAAATTGGGGTTTGACCAAGGCAAACCCCCCATAAAAACATCAAAACCTCCTTTTTCTTCCAGGTGCTAGTGCGGAACTTTAGATTTGAGATTGGATTTGGATACCCTTTTCGGTGAACTTTCAAGATCTACGAACAAAGTCAAAGTCAACCTTTAGAATAACAATGTAGCCTTTGACCTTTTATGAGGGTCAAAGACTACCTACTATCAGAAACATAAAATATTTCTGGGTTTTCTTCGTCTCAGCATTTCCAGTCTAAAATATTTTGCAGAATTGCATGAAAGTACACACAGACATAAAAAATTGGCATTTTCTAGATATGTCCTATTTTGAGGTTAGTATTTGCCTTTCAATTATTTCAGAATTCAAGCACAATTCCTTCATAGGGAAATATAAGGTTTTCTTCCTTTTTCATATTCTCCATAGATTGATTCGATTGTACATTAACCTTTTGGTCGATCAAATTGGATCTCCCTTGGAAATTTGGATTTAGAAGTGGATCTTATATTTCCCCCATACATTCAATAGAGGTGATTCCATTTTACCACTATTTAGAAAACAAAACCTAGTGTAGTCAATCCTTTTTAGGAAGATGAAGTCACAGATATAGGGTTTTTCCCTGCAAGAGAAAGTCTAGACCCACAAGGAGAAACCTATGTTGCAGAGACTACCTCTTATGATTCTAAAAATTTGAGAGAAGAAGTAATAGCCTTAAGAAAGAAAGAGCATGAGAAATTGTTAGAAATCACTAATAGAAGAATGGTGTGAGAACAACATATCTATGAGTTACTCATGGAGAGAAAAGAGCTCATGAGAAAAACAAAGAGTAATGAGCACCAAGCTAAAAGTCTAAATTAGGAATTTAAGGGTTTAGACAGTGAATTGATTGGTGATATAGGAGCTTTGAGAAAGAAAGTTGGAGGCAGTGAGCCTAATCCTAAGAAAAATGAGTTTGAAGGAGAAGGCCCTCTTTTAAGATAGTTGCATCCATCAGAAATTAAGAGAAATGAAGATCTTAGGAATACTGCAAGGGATGCATCTGACAAAGGAAATCAAAAGGTGTTTGGCATAAGCATAAATCAACCCAAAAGGAATATTATTATTCCTAATGTTGTATCCCAAGCCAATTTGGAATTGGAAAAGGCTAGAAAAGCTAAGGAGGATTTAGCTATCCAACTAGAGAAAATGGAATTGGAGGCTACTGTAGATAAGATGAAAAGAAAGGTTTCCTTCTTATATGCCAACATGAATACAAGTGATAGTAGCTTTGTCCCTATTACTATTGGGATAGTACCACAAAACCAACCTGTGGTACAATGCCTAATTCCCAAGTCTCACTCCCCAAACAAGTTGCACCTAGACCAGTTCAAAATACTAATCCAACAATCCCTTTGATTGGTGGTCCCATGGGAAATATCTCCTATCAAAATATTGGAGGAGGAACACAAGTCCCACAAAATTTTCAAAGAAGACCAGTTCACTTGGATAGGTACAGACCTTTTTTCTTTGATGGTATCCCTAGTTAGCCGAATGTTATCCCAAATGAGATAAGAGATAAGATCCTTAAGTTTACTGGAAACAATGTTATCACATGTGAGGAGCGTCTAAATTTTTTTACAGATAAAATTAATGAGTATGAAATTGAACATGAGGATGTTGTAATGAAACTTTTTGTTCAGTCATTGATTGAAGATGCTAGGGATTGGTATAGAGGTTTTCCCAAAAATAGCATTGCATCATGGGATGAATGTGTTAAGAGCTATAAAGAGAAGTATGCAGAACATGTTAACTCAAGTTATATGCTCAATGAATTCAACAATATCAAAAAGTATCTAAATGAGAGCATGTCTAAATTCAATGGTAGGTTTCAAAAGGCAATGTACAAATTGTTTCAAGTCTTAAGAATAGATGATGCAGTTTGCTTGACTACATATTTTAATGGCTTAGATGGGAAGATGTCATATCTTTTGAGAGACAAAAATCCTTGTACTCTGAGAGGTGCTTTCAAATTGGCTATAAATATTGAGAGTAATAGGAGAGCATCTGGTGAGATGTACAAAAGGGATGAAGGCAGATTGTGTAAGGAAACTAAACCATATGCTATGAGACCAACCAAAGAGGATGACAAGTTGGAAAGTGTTTTCAAGGATCTCTCAACCAAGCTTGAAAAGGGTGGGAGAAATTATCAGGACACTAGGCCACCTTATCAAAGGCAGGAAAGGTTCCCAAGGTTACATGATCAGCCTTACAAGACTAATTGGAAAGATGGGAAACCTGTCTTTGATATAACTCATGAAACTCAAAAAGGGAGGGATACCCCAGATCCTTTGACAAAAAATGTAGCACATAATGTAGAAAGCATTCCATGGTGTGTGGCTTTTAATATGCCTCATTCACCTTACCAGTGTGTTGTAGCCCAAGATTTGGAAGAAGAAGCTGATTATTCACATGCAGAAGATCATGAAGAATCTGAAAAGCCTGTAGTAAATATGTTTACCACTAAAGAGGTGGAAGAACTATTATCATTAGAGGATGAAGAGATTTATGTTGATGTTGATCATAAGTGGAGAATCCTCCCAAATTATGAGCAATAGGTGTTTACTCAATCTAATCATGATGAATCTGATAATGATATTGGAAAAACTAATGTGATCAGACCATAATTGGATAAAACTCATTGGAGAAAGCCTAGTGAGGAAGAAATCAGAACTTTAACTGTGGCTGCTATTTCTTAGGCTAGATCCTCATACAATTTGAGAAATAGAGGATTGGATGATGATCAAGAGGTATCCAGGTTAGTGTTTGTCAAAGATGATTCTCAAAATAAGGTGCTTCCTAATCCAAATGTTGTTAAAGGCAAAAGTGGTAATAATAAGAAAGATGAGCCTATTACCAAAGGTAAAGAGAATGAGGAAATTGCCATAGAAAATTAAAAAAGAGGATTGGTAGAGAAAAGGATGTATTTGATCTTTCTAATGACTCCTCAACTTTTAAAATGAGACATGCCTTACCTCAAATGAAGGTCTCTATTCCCTTGTTAGAAATGTTGAAGATCAGAGAGCATAAGACAATAGCCTTAGCTCTAATAAATGAACAAGGTGATGATCTTGTTATATCAGAAAAAATAAAGCCAATGGACAGACCTAAAATAGTTAAAGAAATTTCTAACTTCTATGTTGGAAATATTGTAACACAAGAACCATCTTCCATTGACCCTTTCTATGTTACACTAATTGTAAATAACCTCTTGCTAAATAATTGTATGATAGACTTTGGTGTTGCAACCACTATGATGCCTTACCATGTCATGAAGGAGTTAGGGTTGTAAGTTGATACATCTAATGGTAGATGTTATGCTATGGATAATAGAACAGTCCCTGTGGTAGGAACCTTGGTGGGGATAGAGGTGAAAATTGTTGCTTTCTCTGAGGCCACATATAAGATGGATGTGGTTGTAGTTGATACCAAGCCTCATTATGGTATGCTTCTATCAAGATAGTGGGCAACAACAGTGGGAGGAAATTTGCAGTTAGATTTGTCATATGCCACTATTCCTATAAATGGAACTGAGGTGAAGTTGTATAGGGAGCCTCACTCCTCATTTGTGGTTGAAATGGTTGCCCCAGAGGACTTAAATTGCCATGTTGATGTTGATATGGAGAATTTCATGGTAGAAGAGATTGTGCCACAATTGAAAAATATTGATGCCATAGTTGATGAGTTGTTACTATAGAAAGGTGGGTTATGGTAGATGTAATTTGATGGAGGATATTCTAAAGGAGGATCAAGAGCTTGTGTTTTTCTTATATCCCCATTAGGTACTACTTTAAAATACTCATTTCTATTGACTTTCCAGTGTACTAATAATATTGTCGAGTATGAGGCTTTGATATTGTGATTAGATGTTGCTATAAAACATGGTATAAAATGTTTAAAAGTCCATGGTGATTCTCAATTGATCATAGCCCAGATCAGATCTAAATATGCTACCAAAGATGGTAGGTTAAAATTGTATAAACATGTTGTATGGGATAGATTAGAATTATTTCACGCTTTCAATATTATTTGGGTGGAAAGGTCAAATAATATTATGACATATTTCCTTGCCAATGTTTCATTAAAGAATAATGATGTTACTTTAACTAGTGTATCAATGTTAGAGATCAAGAGTAGGCCTGCAGTTCCTAATAATGCGTATAATTGGCAAGTCTTTGAGGATGATCATGATGTCCTAAGTTTATTCAAAGTTTAGATCAATATGATGGGCAACCGATTGATTTTAATGCCTCACAATAGGTTGTTGATGGAGAAGAATGTATCATGGGAAATGAGATTGTTCAGTTAGCCTCCAATCATATTCCTAAAGGGTTGGTAGAACTAGAGGGCATGTTTAAAATACATGATGGTTATATGTCACAAAATTCCAATACTAAGATTGAGGATCTAGAAGAAATAAAATTAGGTTCATAAACATCCCCTCAAGTGGTGTACATTGGAAAAAAGATGAATAGGGAGGTAAAGACCAACTTGATAAGGTTATTGAAAAGGTATAAACATGTTTTTGCCTAGTCTTATGATGGCCTCAAAGCCTATAGGGAAGACTTGTTTCAACATGAAATCCCTTTAAAAGAAGATACCAAACCTTTTAGGTAGAAACAAAGGCCTATTAATCCCCTACTAGACACTAAAATACAAATAGATCTGACCAAGTTAAGGGATCCTGGCATCATTGAGCCTATAAGGCATTCTTCCTAGGTTTCTAACCTGGTGCCAGTCAGGAAAAGGAATGGTGACATAAGACTCTATGTTGATTTCAGGAACCTAAATGTTGCTTCACTAAAGGACAATTATGGATTACCAAATATGGAGGCTATGTTACATAGAGTGACTGGTTGTGAGTTGTTGTCTATGATGGATGGTTTTTTAGGGTACAACCAGGTGTTAGTCAAAGAATCTGAACAATTCAAAATAGCATTTACTACTCCTTGGGGAACCTATGTCTATGTCTGTATGCCTTTTGGTTTGAAAAATGTTAGAGAAACTTTTTAGAGGGCAATGTATGTTCCTTTCAAAGACTTAATAAATGTTCTTATGGTTGTGTATTAAGATGATTTGACAGCCTATTCCAAGAAAGTTGATGACCATTGTAATCACTTGGAAAAGGTTCTAGTCAAGGCTTTAGAATTTAGCATTTCACTGAATCCTAAGAAATGTCAGTTTGTTGTTATTGAAGGGAAATTACTAGGACATATAGTGTCAAAGGAAGGAATCAAGATTGACCTTGAGAGAGTTGAAGCAATAAAAAAAGTCCCTCCTCCAAAGAATCTTAAAGGTGTATAGTCCTTTTTAGGACAAATCAATTTTGTCAGGAGGTTTATTACTAATTTTGCAGAGTTGGTTATCTTGGAATTAGGAGAGCTAGGTACTGAGAAGGGAGGGGTGAATCAGTGCCTTCAAAAATTTTACTTGTAAAAACCTTTTTGATCAATAACTGAATACTGTAATAACCGATCAAAATAACTTGAATCTAATTGCATAAATCAATCATCTAGTTAACTTAAGAAAGAAAACAACATGAAATCAATATGACAATCACATAACACAAGTATTTTGGTAATGCAAAAACCCTTGTTAGAAGGTAAAAACTGTGGCGGGGATGACACCCACAAATTCTTCACTACTACAGATAGAAAAGGTTTGCCTGTTAAGGCTACAAGTTTTGATCACTTCTGGTGATCTTACCCTATTAGGAGTAACATATTAGATCAGATAGATCTACCTAGTTATAGGATTTAAACAACACTAATGAAGTGTGTACTCAATTAAGAGATTTACATAAGACTGTTAAGTCTACTTTGTTAAGAGATTTATCAAAAAACTCTATCATAATTGTCAGAAAGTAATAGGTAATTATCTGCTAGTTGACAACTCAATTGTCTGAAATAGATCTATAAGTGCTTATCAAAATATCATCTTATCTATGATGGTTCTCTGCTCTATTTTTCTTAGTAGCCTTGTCTGATTCTGCTCAATCTGATATCCTATGTGCTCTATTTTGCTCGGTAAACTGATTGTCTTGAAGATAGGCAATGTCTTCAAGTGCTCCTTGATTCATATATATTAGTTCACCAACCTCATAAAAATGGTGTGAACAAACAAAATATATAGTGTTCTATTTTGCTGCCTAAGTAAAAATTAGGTTACAAAAATAATCATAACCCTAAGATCTACGGTGTAAAATAACCTAGATCAACTATTACAATAAGATAAACATTACATTTAATGACTATCTATTTACAATAAATGCTCCTTGATCTTGGTAAACTATTTTACGATCTATTATAACCATTTGCATAGAATAATGTGCCATTTCAGATTACTATGCCATTTTCTGTGATCATTGGTAAACATTGTATGATTTGCTTGGTGTATACTACGATGCTCAGTGTTTATTGACCATTGGTGTCAATGTTGTTGGTGCTCAGTAAATAGTGTGATGCTCAGTGTAAAGGCTTTACCGACTATTATGTCTTACTTCTTGTTATTGACTGTCTCAAAATAAGTAACTGATTGACTTGTTTACTATCCTTTGATACTAATGACAACCTTAAATGCTCAATAGAGATTAACAATCTCCCCCTTTGGCATTAGTATCAAAACTTTGAATGTATATAGACAAAATGTTTCTATATATTCCTTATGTCTCTGTCATATACATATCAAAAAAATTTCTAAGTACAAAAGTACTCCCCCTCGGTGCATGCTCCCAGTAGTATGTAATATACAGATCAAAGTATACTTATTTGGCATATACATGGTTTTCCCCCTTTTTGATAATAATGCCAAATGCAAAAAATATATATAATGTATACTTACATCTTATGAAAAATGTTTGGATGGGTTTTTTGTACAGACTCCAAGAGGTTGTTCCACTCCTCTTTCAAGTTGGTAAGAGCAATATGCTCAAGACCGACTTGTGCATGCATGTCAAAGATATTATCCAACACCAAAATCTCTGGTGTTGCTACAAGTTGCTCAGCTTTGACAATATGTGTTTCAAAAATCTTCAAGTAAGGAGTGAGTTCTTTCTATAACTCTGTAACTTGATCGATGATGAGCACTTCTTGTTTCCTTAAATCTACTAATAGCCGCTGGAGTTCCTAAACTCAGTTAATATGCTTTAGGAAAGTAGTTGGCTTGGCGATAGCTGCTTGTGTACTCAACTTGATCTCTTCTTGTAAACCTTTTATCTTTTCACTGACTTCTACAGTGAAGATGTCTGAAGTATAAAGCTTGATTAGAAGTTGACAGATTATCTAGGTGATAGATTTTACCTCGGTAATGACCTCAGATAATTTTACTTTGTTCAGTGCCACTTTTGTGCTAATCCTTTCTGCCAATTTGTTTTGAATCTTGGACTCTGCCCTTTCTTCTATTCTTTTTTCTGCATCTGTATCAGGGGCATTGATTTTGTCGGTGAGTGTGGCAAGTTGATCTATGATGGGAGTATTCTTGAATCAATATTTGTTTCTGGTACTATCTATTGTAGAATATCCCTTACATCATTTAACACTTCTTTACGTTTGTGTTCTTTCCTTAACTTCTCTTGTGCCACTTTCCTTGAACATAATTCCCCATACCGACTTAGTTCCTCGGGGCTTAGGGTTCTCGGGTCACATTGTGGTATAATGATAACTTCATCAATGGTGACCGGCCCTTTGGATTTCTTCTTCTTCTTCTTCTGGGCAAGAGGTGACTTCTACTCACTTATGACAATAGCTTTTTCTTCACTCCTCAGAGTATCCTTCCCAGTTGACACTGTATCATCCTTCTTCTACTCCTCGGTAGATTGTGTGGGAGTCTTGGTTGTAGTGTTAGGTGGGTTCACCTCAGTTGACTTTGTATCTTATGGTTCCTTTGTTTTTGTAGCCTTTGCCTCTAGTTTGTTAGGCTCATTTGTTTCTACAGGTTGTTCAGGTGCTTGAATCTCAGTTGTATCTTTGGTTGGCTCAGGATGAGAAGCATCGGGTTGTACTTGTGAAATTATTTCAACTACCTTTGCAAGTACAAGTAGTTCACCCAGTAGTGATGTGAGCACACTAGTAGTGTCTAATGCTTCATCTTTATATGGTGCAACTATCACATCTTTGTCATCCTCATCATCAAGATCACCATTAGTGATGTCCTCAATGAGTGCATCATCATTAGTTTTCTTTTGCAAGTGGATCTTAACTTGATCTGGTGCATCTTGTGAAATTTTGATTTCTTCCTTTTGTTCTATGATATCAATTACCTCGGTAACTGATATACCGATGTCTTCTATTTTCTTACCTTTGTTATCATCAATAAAAATACCTTTATCTTTTGAACTATGTCTCTTCTTAGACAGTTTCAGGAATGCTTCCTGTTCGGCTTTCTCTTCTACTTTCAAAATTGATGTCCATAGAGAATCACATATGACATCCATATCATCCACATTCTCATCCATGATCTGCATTGCTCTATTCTTGACTAGAAATCTAGCCTGATACTTTGTCATGTATTCACTTACCTCAGCATAGCTAAAGTATGAGGCTGCACAGCCTAGTGACTGTTCTCTTTTCCTTTTCTTTGTATCTAGTGCAATAGCCCATCTCTCACTTATTTTGTCATCAAGTTCTTTTGGCAATTGACATGCAAATTCCATTGGTACTCTCTTGAATTTTATCATCATTTGGATGATAGCATGTTCTATCTTTGTTTTGTCCTTAATTGACATTTTTCCAAATTTGCCTATGCCTGGATTTGTAAGATTTCCATTCTCAATTATATCTTCAATAATTTCTTCTATTGTACTTTCCCTATTATGAACTAACTTGAATTGATCAGGATCATTTTTAGTTTCTGTATCCTCTAGATCTTCCTTATTTCTTATGTATTTCCTCTTTTTCTTCGGTGGCTCAACTACCTTCTTGTTCTTTCTCTTTATGTATTTCTTCATCGGTGTAGTTGCTCTTCTTTTTGCTACTTTTAATGCTTCTTCTTTCTCA
Source organism: Chamaecyparis obtusa (assembly GCA_027943335.1). NCBI lineage: Eukaryota > Viridiplantae > Streptophyta > Pinopsida > Cupressales > Cupressaceae > Chamaecyparis > Chamaecyparis obtusa. The sequence goes on from BSBK01001679.1 coordinate 197,509, forward strand.
GTATATTATGTTGCAGTTGATGAATGTGTCCTCATTCCTTCAAGTTCTGGTAGCTGAATTTCTTCTTCATCATTGGTGGGAGGAACCAGTGTGTGATCCTTTTCTTTGTCTGTCTCGATCTCCTCACTGTCATAGGGCTTGTCAGCCAACTGTAACTAACCTTAAGTTTCCTCATCAACTAGTGACTCCTTAGGTGAGTCAGATACATTTCCATACTTTGCTGAGAGATCTTTTCTCATTTTCTTTGCCCTTCTAGACATTTTTCCAATCTCTATTTCCATTGTGATTCTTGACTTAGCTTCCTCATATACACCAAACCTACTAGCAATGATGTCTGTTGGTAATGCCAACAATGCATTAATAGATTTCAAAGTGAAATCGTGATTCATTTCATATCCCATCGGTGCTAGCCATTTTGTTGTTGGTTCTACTACCTTTATCATTGAGTGGTCTGTGCTTACCATAAAGCATATGTCATCTTCAAATTTACTTACTAATTCCCTTGGATTTCTAGTCCTTTGTTGCATTTTTGTTTGAAATTCCATGAAATATGCATTGAATTCCTTGTTCAGATTATCTCCTAGATTTTTCATCATTTCACCGATTTGAGTAGTTATCAGTTTGTCTAATTGCCAGTTTACTTTACCAATACCCAGTACATATTTTTGTAGATAGAGAAATGTACAGACAAGTAGTGATCCATACTTACATGTATTGGACTTCTTTGCCTTTATTGTCTTCATATTGTCATGTAGTTGGTGTAGTAGTAGCTCGGCAAGATCAACCTGGTGATCTTTCTTCACAATTTTTTAAGCCATGTCCACGACGCTGTAGGGTACACTATTTGGTCTGCTTGATTGGAATAGCTTGTACCCGATGACATGAGCTATGAATTTTACCGCTAGATCTTTGATAGTTGATATTTTCAGTGCCCTACTATCCCATTGAGCTCCAATGTTCTTTTCTACATCAGGACGAGATGAACTTCGAAAGGCTTTGGCTTTGTCAGTTGTAGGGTACCCAGTAACCCTACTGATAATCTTCTTAGTGACCTCAATAGGTTTATCTAACCAAAATTTTCCATCATGAAATCTTCTTAGCATGATTCTTATCCAGTCATTGTGGAAGGATTGCAGGAAGTATGTGAAACATCGTAACCCTGACTCCTCAATCTTCTTGTATTCGGATTTGATCTTTCCATCCGGTCCATAGATTTACTGATAAGTTGCAATGGTCTCAAAATCACATACTTCACCAATCTTGCAGTGAATGTAGGCCCTAACATCTTCTGTTAACAAAACCTTATCTGGAATACTAGAAAATGCACCCATATTGTCTATTTGTGCTGCGACCTTGGGATGAGGTTTGAATTTTTCTTCGGCAAAGTGTGCCCTAACAATTAATTCCACTTCCTCCTCAGTTTTGTAATTTTTTTATGGTCGATGTCGATGCCATAAATTATTTCTAGGGTTTCGGCAAACAATAGGTAACCAGTGTATGGTAGGCAGATGAACTTACTCATTATCATATTAGAATTGTCGTTGATTCGATGTACAGTAGCTTGGAATCTTTTTTGAAAATATTTAGCTTGAACTCTTCTTTGTAAGATCTCCTTTCTTCAAAATCGCAATGTAATAATGAACTCTGTTTCCACATATTTATAGGTTTTTTGATATTCCCGCTCAAACTTTGATGCATTAAATGCATGACCTAACTTTCGGTATGAAACGGCTGTCAGCTCGATAATGTCTACAATATCTTTTTCTTGGTTAACATAGAATTTCTTCATCAGTTTGCAATGTTGTCGGTTAACCTTGTATAGTGATTACCGATGAGTAACCAACTCACGTTTCATCTTTTACTGACTATATGACATTTGTAAACTTATAACACATAAACCATGGTCCATCTTTATTCATGCAAATTTGGTATTTGTACATCATATATAAGGAACTGTATGTAAAATGTGATCATTTAAAATGTTAGTTCCATACATACCTTTGTCATCTTAAGTAGAGGTACTGATGTCACCCAATCTAGTGGACGAGGTTTCACCGACAGTGTTACTTGACTCAGCATTCTCATTAGATGCCTTCTTCCACATTGTGTTCCTTAACTTCGTAATATCTGTAATGTTATATCCACTCTCAAATATATGGTTTTCATCAGGTGCTCGGTCAATGCAGTTCTTGCTTACATGACCGACCTTGTGACAGTGCATACATGCCATTCTTGCATTTGTCCAGTTTCTTGATTGTCCAATCTGACTATTTCTGTAATAGTTTGCTACAATATGTCCATACCAACCACATGTAGTACAATTAGTCCATGTATTATAATCCCAAACATATGAGTTACCTTATCTCTTCGGTAGATATGGCTTTTGTTTTTGTTTCTCTTTAGGTGTCTAGACTTGTTTCATTTTCACCTTGCAGTCCCTTGCAGTGTGTCCATGCTTATTACAAGTATAGCATATTTTCTCCTCAGTAGTATTATTAGCAATGTCATTCTTCTTAGCTCTGCATTCATAAGCTGGATGTCCAAACTTACCACAATAATAAAAATATCCATTGAACTTAGGAATGACAGGAGGTTTACCTTGTGCTTTGCTTCTGCACACATTAGGTGTATGTCTTGTTTTTCCATAGTGGTAACATGTCATCACTTTGGGTTTCTGAGTTTGATTGTTGTTGACTTTTTCATCTTGTTGTGATGATTCTCCTTCACCAGTGTAGCCTATACCAGTTCTGCTTCCGAATCATCAATCTTTTTAGAACTGTCCTCAGCTATCTTCATCATTTCATTGTGTTGCTTTTGTGTCTTTATTTCATTTCTCAATTTTTCATTAACTTCTCTGAGTATTGCAACATCTTCAAGTCTTCTTGATAATTATCCATTTACTCAGTTCATTTCTTGATTAACTATCATCATCTGATTTGATATTTGGAAGTGACGATTAGTGTGTCTCTGTATTTCACTTTCTTTCGCTTGAAGTTTTTCAGTCATTAGTTTTCGGTCTTCAATAGCCAAATTCTGATCTTGTCTAGCTTGTCTAGCATTGTTCATGATTTCGACCATTCTCACCATTTGAGATTCATGACCAATTTGACACTTGCTCAGATAGATGCTGATTCTTTTCAGATAACTCAGAGATTATGCTTTCAGATCCGTCAGAGATGCTTCCAGAGCTTGATCCAATATGATCAAATATATCATCAATAGGTTCTTCATGATAACTAATTTCATTCAGCTGAATTGCAAGGTTCTTCCTATCAACCAGTAATTTCTTCAATTCTTCCTTGGCTTGTTTATATTGTTCCACAAACATCTATATTTGTATCTTCTGATTCTCAATAGTCTTGTCAAGTTTGTATCTCTCCATGACTTAGATCTTTACCCTTCAGTGGTTAGACTGTTCAACAAGAGAACTAAGCTCTGATACCAATTGTTGGAATTAGGAGAGATAGGTACTGAGAGGGGAGGGGTGAATCAGTGCCTTCAAAAACTTTACTTGTAAAAACCTTTCTGATCAATAACTGAATATTGTAATAACCGATCAAAATAACTTGAATCTAATTGCATAAATCGATCATCTAGTTAACTTAGAAATAAAACAACATGAAATCAATATGAAAATCACATAACACAATTATTTTGGTAATGTAGAAACCCTTGTTAGAAGGTAAAAACTACGGTGGGGATGACACCCACAAATTCTTCACTACTACAGATAGAAAAGGTTTGCCTATTAAGGCTACAAGTTTTGATCACTTTTGGTGATCTTACCCTATTAGGAGTAATATATTAGATCAGCTAGATCTACCTAGTTATAGGATTTAAACAACACTAATGAAGTGTGTACTCAGTTAAGAGATTTACATAAGACTATTAAGTCTACTCTATTAAGAGATTTATCAAAAAACTCTATCACAATTGTCAGAAAGTAATAGGTAATTATCTGCTAGTTGACAACTCAATTTTTTGAAATAGATCTATAAGTGCTTATCAAAATATCACCTTATCTGTGATGGTTCTCTACTTTGTTCTGCTTGGTAGCCTTGTCTGATTCTGCTGAATCTGATATCCTTTATGCTCTATTCTGCTTGGTAAATTGATTGTCTTGAAGATAGGCAATGTCTTCAAGTGCTCCTTGATCCATATATATTAGTTCACCAACCTCATAAAAATGGTGTGAACAAACAAAATATATAGTGTTCTATTTTTCTGCCTAAGCAAAAATTAGGTTACAAAAATAATCATAACCCTAAGATCTACGGTGTAAAATAACCTAGATCAACTATTACAATAAGATAAACATTACATTTACCCTGCTAAAATTTAGAGAGCTTTTAGAGCTCTACCCTCTACTACGCACCATAATATTTCAAATTGCATTTCGCGCACAGCCAGGGTGCTGCATTTTCACATGATAAATGGTGGCTTTCTAACGACTCATACACAAGGGTTTTTCTGCTCGATCTTAGGCAGAGTTCAAGGGTGTAAAAATTAATTAAATCATAGATGTTATTGTGGCTCCCGACTTAGGGTTTTCACAAGAGATGAGTATGACTTCAACTAGGTTAAAAACATCACCTTTCTAGTTCAGATCATAGCCATTTTGAAGGTCAAATATTCATCTTAGTTTGGGCTCTTTAGCAGACTGTGTTCGGCTGAGAAAGAAATTCATTTAAAATTTAATTAATGCAGTTCAAAGACCAGTCAGTAGTCACTACGAACCTGAAGCACATAATTTTTGGTACTAAAATGTTGCTCAGATTCTGCGTGATCTGGGAATAGTCCTACCAGGGGGTGCGATCCTATTTTTAACATAGTCTGGCTTCAGCTAGTGATGTGAACATTAGCTACAGGTGTTTACAACAATGTGTGCAATTTTATCTAAAGCAATCTGATCATCCTTGTTAAGTTCAGGAATGTACAGGTAGCCAACACTGTGATTTTTAAGTATACACCAGGGTCATTCATAGTTGAGCATTAAAGGTGCGATTACATTGTAAAAATACATTTTGATTAGTCTGAAATTGTGTGGCAGTCAATTTGAATAGGAGGAGCCAGGCCCTTTCTTTCAGTTTCAACTAGCAATCCAAAGGGAGCAATTCAGACCAGTGAAAGAGGCATCAATAGTTGTTCATTCCAGGACAACTATTTGACAAAATTCCCAGTTAACAAACAGAGATAAACTCATCCTATTTTGGCACGGGACATTACATAATCAGTGAAATGTGAACTTTTCATTCAAAAAGGAAATTCGCCTTACAAAGACATCAGATAAATATTGGTCTTTTCCATGTGAATCGAGATGCAAAGAAAGATTTAGCTGTATACAATAAGGATAACCCTAGAGTAGAAAGGCCCAATATGGCTACAGGTGCTACAAAGAAGCAAGACAAAGAAGAGGTTTTTTCAAGTTATTGTTTTAATTGTTGGCTCTATGGCCACAAGAAAAAAGATTTTCGTAAACCAGTACAACATCACCCTTCATATGAGCATTTGAAAGATTTCATAGCAAAACAAAAGAAATTAGCTAAAGAAAATATAGATTTGGAATTCCGCGTAGTCTTCACTCAAGCAAAACCTTATCCTTTCATTGATGTCTCTACTCCGATTAAGGGTTCCTCTAAATCTTCACTACCAGATAAGCAAGAGAAGGATTCCCAGAAAGAAAAACTTAAGGAAATTGCTAGGGAGGAGAATCCTGGTTATGCACTTAGAATAACAATTTAATCCCTAAGAAAATAGGGAATGGTAAGCTAAGAGTCTTCTCAGTCAAGGCATTGGACAGACAGATAAGTATCTATTCCAAGACTAAATATGCAAAATTGGGCATAAGCATCGGGGCTGCTAAGGTGGGAAGACCTGAGTATAATTTAAATTGTAGAACCAATGAACCCCTATCTGCTAAGGGGGAAGACAGGATCTTACCTACTCAAGCACCTCCCATTTGCATGATGAAGAACAAATCCACTTGGTAGATGGTTAAAAATAGGAAAAAGGTTAACATGTATCAACTATCTCATAGTCCTTTTAATCTATCTCTGAATAACCCATTTGATTTGCTTAAAGAGGAAGATAATGGGAGATATTCACCCCCCTAGAAAGGCCATAAGGCAGGACATAATAAGTTCCATACCAATGTCTCAGAGATCTACCCATAGAAGGATCAAACACATAGAAAGAATCTAAAAGGTTTAACAAGTAACAATGTATTAAGGAAGTTTCAGGAACAAAACATACAGGTATGCACACCCCCTCATAAGTGTAATAAAACTATGGAGAATAACAATGATAAAAGAATAGGTAATTTCTTTCAGAATCCTAAAATGATTAGAATAGATCTAGATGGAAAATGCATAGAATAGAGACAAAATTCTTTTGCAGATACAGGGTTGATTTGTCGATGGTTTGGAGTAGGAACTTCTACCACAGATCTGATAGCCTGGTTGAAATCTCAACTCTCGAATGAGGTAAGTATATCTATCTTATTAGAAAATTTTATTTTCATTAATTGTAAAAATGGAAATATTAAAAGTAAAATTAGAAATGAAGGGTTAGCTAAGTATAAAGACTCTATTTTTTATATTTTTGACTGGGTTCCCCTGTTCAACCCAATAAAACTTAAGGACTTTCTTGTAGAAAAAGTTATAGTTCTTAAAAATCTGCCTATAGAATTATTTGATGTAGAAACTGTCAAATTAATAGGAAATTAAATTGGTGACTTTCTAAGCATTATTGATAATGATAATAACCAGTATGAAAAAATCATTAGAGTAAAGATCAACTATCATAAAAAATGGATACATCCCATAAGATTATGCTTTAATTCTAACTCTATTATTATTAACCCCATTATTTTAGAAGATTTTGTAGAAAGACAAACAAATGATCTAGAAACCAATAATTCAGCACAAATGGACACTCATATTCAGAAGACATCGGAATTGAAGGAGAGCTTTAATCCAGAAAAAGGAGGTTTCACTATGACTTCTCCTAAGAAAACTAATCTGATTAGCATCTCCACACAACCTTCAGACTCTGAGTGTCAACCCCCTTTTGCTCTAGAAAAGGAAATATCAATAAATAAGACCTTAAATGTTGAGGTCAAATCTCCCCTACCTTTATCCATAGAACATGAGAATAACCTTAGTACTCATAATTTCAAGCAAGAAATTAACACTAAAATTACCTCTTACAGCCTGAATAGAATCTCCAACAGTCCAGAAGATAAAGAAAGATCACTTCTTAAGGAGAACCAAAAAATAGAAAAGAAATAATTGAGATCACCAATGAGTTAATGGACACCCTTATAGACAAAATATGTGACAAAGAGGAACTTGAGCACCAAAAAAGTTTGCTAATTAAAAGTATTATAGAGATGTCAGCATCAGATAATACTCAGGAAAATGGAGAAGAAGACATGGAAACGGAATGCTTTCCAAATCTAGATGAGATAGGAGACATGGAAAGGGATATTAATGAAAGAGAAGATCCCTCATATGGTAGGAAAGAAGAAATAAATAATACAAGGAATCATAACAAGGAAGAGATCAGAATTTGCCTAGAAGGTATCAACAATGAAGATAGACAATTAGGAATGGCAACAACCATTGATGGAATCAAACCCAATGACAATCTCTCATTGGTTAAAGACTCCATAGAAGGCCTCTTTGGCATCACCAACCAAGATAGGCAGTTAGGAATAGCAATGAAAAGAGGAAGTCTGAGCACCCCTAATATCAATAGAATTAAAAAGAAGAGGGGGAGGAAATCCGAAGTGGAGTTAAGAACTTTAAATGTTAATGCAGGAACCCAAATAGAGATTGCAAATATTCCTAATATTGATAAAAACTCAGAACTCATCCATTCTGAATCTTTCCATCAGTTAAAAGAAATACAAAAAGAAGAAATGGAAAAGTCCCCCTTAGTGGAGACCATTGACCAAGGATCACTGCTAGACTTTTTAGGATTAGACCTTGCCTCTATTCTGGAAGATTCTAGGAGTAATGATATAATAACAAGAGTATTAGGCTCTCTATCAAAAGAGGAACTCTGTGAGGAAAACAAAGAGAACATTGTTAGGAACAATACAGAAACTTTAGGTTTAGGAAAATCTATTAAGGTAAAGTTAGAAGCTAATACGGGGAAACTAGTCAAACCAAGAGGTAGAAAATCTCTTGCTGAACTAAGAGCTAAGGAAGGAATGGCGCTAGGTCAGGTTAAAATTATCGATATTCTATACTCTGGGAAGGGGAAGATCCTTCCCGAGTCCTCATGAAGATCATTAGTTGGAATGTTAGGGGTTTAAATGCCCCTAACAAACGAAGCCTTGTAATAAGGCAATTAGCAAAAATTAAACCAAATATGGCTATGATACAAGAAACTAAACTTTCTAAAGAAAGATATGAGAATTTAAAAAAGAGTATAGGGATTAGAGAATTAATAGGTTGTGAGGCAGAAGGCACTTCGGGTGGGATTGCTTTTATTTGGGATCCAAGAGAAATAGTTTTCAATATTCATGAAAAACATAAAAATTGGATGGGAGGTCAAATCAAAAGTTTAAAATCAGATTTAAAATTTAATCTAATAAACATGTACGCTCCAAAATTCTTACATGAAAAGAGAATTGTATGGCAGGAGGTTAAGGATTATATAGAGAACTTCCCAAATGAAACATTTATACTAGGAGGAGATTTTAATGCTATCCTATCCTTGGGAGATAAACAGGGTGGGATGAAACACATATCAAAAACAACTTTAGAATTCCAGGAATGGATAAACATTATAGAGGCGACGGAAATTGAATCAGGCCGAGGGAAATACACCTGGACTAACAAACGTAAAGACACAGAGTTAATAGTAGAAAAATTGGATAGGTTCTTTTTTATAGGGGAGTTGAGGAATTTTGATTTTAATTTTACTAATGAGGTCCTACCCATTGCCGGTTCTGACCACTTTCCTATAGAACTAGTAATTTCAGAACCAATTAGAAATTAAAAAATCTTGTTTAGATTTGAAAAAATGTGGTTACTTAATGAGGAATGTTTGAATCTAATTAAAAAATGGTGGACAGAGGCAAGGTTCGAAGGCTCCAAGATATATAAAGTCATAAGGAAACTAAAACTAATAAAAAGAAATCTGTCACAATGGAGTAAAAACACTATTGGGGATATATTTGTGAAAAGAGACCTTATAGAAAAAGAGTTGGAAAATGTGAATAAGGAGATTACTGAAGAAGGAAAACAGACTTCAGATGATAACATAGAGCAAGAACTATTATGTAAATACTATGATTCTCTTTCACAAATTAGCGCCTTCTGGGGGCAAAGAGCGAGAGAAACATGGCTTAGGGAAGGGGACCGAAACACCAAATTTTTTCACAATAGCGTCAAAGCTAGAAGGAATATAAATAAGATTTCCAAAATCAAAGATAACAATGGTAATACAATAGAGGATCCCAAAGAAATTGCAGATTTAGCAGTCTCTTCCTTTGAAAAATCTCTAAATAACTTAGGGAGTGTGGATTTGTTGGACCAGGCCAAGCTGGTAAGAAACATCCCTCGTATAATAAATCCATGTCAAAATAACCTCCTAAATGCCGCATTTACAGAAGATGAAATACTCAAGGTTCTAAAGGAAATGAACCCGGATAAATCCCCTGGACCTGATGGATTCCCAACTTTTTTCTTTCAAAAGTGTTGGTCATTTATGGGCAAGGAAATTACTGATGCTCTAGAGGGAATGAGAAACTCAGGACATATTCTTAAAGAGCTAAATAAAACATTCATTGCTCTTATTCCCAAAAAGGTCAATGCAGAGAACTTTAACGAGTTCAGACCTATCTCCTTGTGCAACACTTTGTATACAATCTTCTCAAAAGCTTTGGCAGGTAGAATGAAACAACTTCTTCCATTGATTATATCTGAGGAACAAACGGGATTTGTCCCTAATAGGTCAATTTTGGATGGAGTGATTATTGCTCATGAGGCTATACATTCAGTAACAAATAATAAGGATCTGAGTATGTTGATTAAGTTAGACATCAGTAAGGTGTATGATAAAGTGGACTGGAGATTTTTGTGTAAATGTATGGAAGCTTTTGGATTCTCAAAACAATGGATTAATATGATTATTGAATGCATCTCCACCCCTCACTTCTCAATTATGGTGAATGGGTCTCCCGAAGGCTTTTTCAGCTACTCTCAAGGTTTGAGGCAAGGAGATCCATTATCTCCTTTTTTGTACATTATTATGGCGGAAGCTTTGGGGAGAGGTATCAAGAAACTTCAGAGAGAGGATGAGGTTAAAGGAATCAAGATTACTTCGGGAGTCGAGGCTACTACTCATCAGCAATATGTCGATGATAATCTCCTTTTTGGAAAAGCGCTTTTAGAAGAAGCTCAAGCTTTCAAAGAAATTTTAAATACTTATGCTAACGCTTTTGGACAATGTATAAATGAGAAAAAATTAGAAATTATTTTTATCAATACTGAAGAGAGATGAAAGAATGAGATTAAATGTATTCTAAACTTCAAAGAAGGTTTCTTCCCATGTAAATATTTAGGTTTACCTCTGGATAAGGGGGTCAAATCAAATCACTTATGGGAAAGTACAATTCAAAATATCTCTAAGAAACTAGATCAATGGAAAGGAAAATGGTTATCAAATACAGGAAGGGCTGTTATGATCAGGTCAGTCCTCTCTATAGTTCCTATTTATCAGATGATGAGCATGAGAATCCTGACAGGTATTAATAAGGAGATAGCTTGAAAGTTAAGGAGTTTTTTCTGGCAAGGGTCAGAGGAGAAATCTAAACTAGCTTTAATTGCTTGGAATAAGATTTGTAAGCCAAAAGAAGAAGGAGGTTTGGGAATAAAAGACCTTATGCTTCAAAACAAGGCCTTGGGGGTGAAATTAGTATGGAGAATGATTAAAAACCCAAAGGAAAAATGGGTTAAAATACTAAGATATAAATACTTACTAGGAGAAGAGGAGGAAAGCGTTTGTCATTCTGATAATTATTCGACGGGTTCACGCATATGGAACTTCATAAAAGAATGTAAAGATATAGTATTAGAGTCCCTTTCTTGGGATGTGAAAAGCGGGAATAAGGCTCTATTCTCGGATGACTCATGGGGTGGAAAACTGGCCCTTCATGAAATTCTTGGGAACGATCAGCTAATTGAACTAATCAAACATAGTAAGGGAGAGCGGGTTAAAGACTATTTTTCACAAATCAATAATAGTGAGGGGAGCAGCTGGGCATGGAAATCTCTAGAGGAATTTAGACTTCCCCTTGATTTCCAGGATAAAATTAACAAGGCTTTACAAGAATGAAACTTCTATCCATGCTCTAGGGAGGACATAATCATATGAGCTGCCTCAAAGAGCAGTGTATACAATTCGAAAGAAGGTTTCAAAGTTATATATGGGATAGATAACCCATCCACCAGTCTTCCCATTGATCTATGTTGGAATAGAAACTATCTTCCTAAGGTAGGTTTATTCTCATGGGTTGCTTTACAGAAAAGGATTCTCACTGCTGAATGGTTTGAAAAAATAGGGTACCACGGTCCTTCTAGGTGTGCCCTGTGTGAGAAAGAAAGTGAGATGATAAATCATATTTTGTTAAATTGTGAGTATGCCAATAAATGTTGGCTTTGGGTTCTGGAGAAATTAGATCTGAAGACTGCTCTTCAAAATGATATCACAGAAGTTTTTATTTCATGGAAAAGATCATGTAAGGAGGATTTATACAGTAAAATGAGATACATAATCCCATCTCTGTTAATCTGGGAATTATGGAAGGAAAGGAACTGTAGGATTTTTCAAGATAAAAGGATGAACATTGAGAGATTTTTGAACAAATTAGAGGCAAATATAGTAGAAATTACAAACAATAGAAATATGCTGGGACAATCAATGATGGAATTCTCACTAGAAGACAACTACCAGAGAAAGAAGTGGTATGGCTTGAAAGTTCCTCCCTGGATTGGATCTAGCATTGACAATAAATCCTTATCAAGGGTGAGCTGTAAATGGAAACCACCGGAGCAAGGATGGATTAAGTTGAACTTTGATGGGGCAGCTAGGGGAAACCCAGGGGTGGCGGGAATAGGGATATGTGTACATAATGCAGAAGGAAAGTTATTAGGAAGGATAGAAAAACCTATAGGAATTAAGACAAATAACGAAGCTGAAATAGAAGCTATAAGATTAGGTCTGGCATGGTGCAAAAAATGGAGGCTAAAAAGAATTGCGATTGAAGGAGACTCAGTTATTATTATAAATGCAATAAGACAGGGTAGAATGCCAAACTGGAAACTAAATAGTGCTATTGAATAAATAATGGAATCTCTTGAAGTTATAGGAGATTATACAGTGAATCACATTTACAAGGAGGGCAATATAGATGCAGATAAGTTAGCTAACCTAGGAGCCGACAGGCAAGAAATTGAAGAAATTCATGAGAGTTTGAAAGAAGAACTCGGAAGGTGAAGAAAAATGATTTCAAAATAGGAAATCAAGATTAGATGTAAATAAATGTAAATGAATAGAAACATTTGTGAGTATAATATAAAAATGCAAAAATAAACACACAAACACACACTCATATATATATTGCCCTCTTACATAGTAGACCTCAAGATAGGGAATGTAAGAAGTTAACATCTCATTTAGTCAAAACAATCATCATATATTAGGGACATGCCAACCTACAATGAAGTCTCATCGATCACAAAAATGATAATCTTTAAAACAAAAAATGTTATGACAAATTAAAAGGCTCCTAAAGTGCTCTTAAATTTCTTATGTTCATAATAATGAAATAAAGCTTATAGCATGACTGCCAATAGAAATGGACTTAGATGGTAATGTTTTATTTAGTAGACTAACTCATGGATTAAGATTTGCAATTACATTATTTCATCAATACCTAACCTGAACTAGCTTAATGAGGATTGAATCATGAAAATGATTAATTAACTATAAATTAGGAGAGTAGAGGTGGCATGGTGTCTATCTATTTTGCAGATATACAGGAAAACCATAACAGACCAAAAAGGCAAAAATAAAGAAAAGGAGGCTCGAGAACTTATCAAAGCTAAGGCAAATACTCAAAGAGCGAGGATGAGAGAAAATAACATGATTTTTCAAAAGCATAGTTAAAGTTAAAGGAAGGCTCATTAGCTCTAAAGATAAGAGCAAGGTACATGTAATCTCAATATAAATAAATGTACGGCACAAGATGGGAATGCTCATTAGTTCTTCTTAAAAGAGCACTGTATTTAAAAGATTAATGAAGATCTGTGTTCACTATCATGGAGGTATGCCTCCTTTAATCTGTATTAAAGAGGGAATGCCCTCTTCGATTCCATCAAGTGGAGCTTTGTAATCCTACGCTTGTAGGAACTCTAAACTTGATATATTATTTTTGGACTAAAGTCCCAAGCTAGACTGGAGGTTTTCTTCCCCGTTCTTTCCTACTAGTGCCCGCACGAACGGAGGAAAATGTAAAAAGATAAATTTTAAATAAATAAAATCAAGGCTTCGACCGTTTACTGATAAAAAAAGAAAAGAAAAAAAAGATAGACATTACATTTAATGAGTATCTATTTACAATAAATGCTCTCAATCTTGGTAAACCATTTTATGATTTGTTATAACCATTTGCATAGAATAATGTGCCATTTTAGATTACTATGCCATTTTCTATGATCATCTTTACTTGGTAAATAGTGTGATGCTCGGTGTAAAGGCTTTATCGATTGTTCTATCTTACTTCTTGTTACCAACTATCTCAATATAAGTAACCGACCGACCTGTTTACTATCCTTTGATACTAATGACAACCTTAAATGCTCAATAGAGATTAACAGGTTAAACCCATAGTCAAGCTTCTAAAGAAAGATGTAAAGTTTGATTGGAATCATGAAGCTCAAAAGGATTTTGAGAAGATTAAATAAAAATCTAAGAGGCCCCTTTCCTAATATCTCCTGATTATTCTAAGCCTTTTCCCTTGTTCTCTTTTTCTTCTTTTCATACCGTTACAGAAATTTTATTACAGAAAGATGGGAAAGGATTTGATCATCTCGTTGCTTTCTTTAGCAAGTCATTGCAATTAGTTGAGTTAAATTATGAGTTGATGGAAAAGTGGGCTTATGGATTGGTTAAGGCACTCAAGGCTTTTAGACCTTGTTTGGTTTGTGCAAAAATTAATACATATGTCCCACATATTTTAGTAAATGACATTTTGGTTTAGAGTGAAGTCATAGGAAAAAGTTGTAAATCGATCAATAGAATCCAAGAATTTGACTTGGAGCTCCATATTACTAAACTTGTGAGGGGTTTGGGACTTGCAAAATTAATAAGGAGAATATGGACCTTGTTCAAGTAAATAATGTTGCCATTGTGATGCAAACAGACACCAAAGGGGCCAAGGAATGACATAGCCTACTTGATCCACCTTGCTTAACAACATGCAGAAGAAAACAACAACAACAATGAGAGAGAGAATGCATGATCTTTCATATATTATCATTCAAATTGGTTCATACATGCTTGGTTGTAAGGCCTTTCTAATTATGGCCAAATATTACAATGAATTACAGAAGTCCTCCAACATGTGAGGACCTACAAACAATCTCAATTCTACTATCTTCTATCCTCTATCCAAAACTTCCCCTAAAATCTATCCAAACAATTACATATATACAAGAGGCTACCAAATCAAGTCAGCCTTTAGATCCATAATCAATGGAAGGGATGACCAGATTGAGGTCCACACACTTCCCAATAATAGATACCAACATTAAATCTGCAACCCAAACTAGTTACACAAGTCAGCCTCAACAAAAACTCAAAAGAAACCCGTCGGTAAAAAAGGGTTACGGAGCACTAGACAAGCATCACCGAGCACCAGGGAAATTCACTGAGTGCTAAAGAGATAATTGAGAAACACCAATAAATAGAGGAAACTGAGCAACACTGAACCAACTCAGTCAAAGCAGGAACCGAGCAACACAGACAAACTCAAATATGTTTTTGGTGACAGGATTTCCAAGGACCCGAGGTGCTCCTGATCAAACACCTGGGGTTATTTAGAAATGATTCTCTGAATCATTTAGTAGGTATGATCTAAGTTGCATCCAACTTAGACTGTGATATCCATGAACTATCTTCAATTGGTATGTTCTTCCACTTTACCAGATATTCCATATACTATTTTCCTCTTGTACTTCTGCCAATTCTTTGCTCCAAAATCTGCTCAACTTCTTCATTCTATTTCTTAGGATACTCCATCAGTATTGTCATGTCTTCATCAGGTTCATGATACTCATACAAATCAGCAATGTTGAAAATTGGTGATATGTCGATGTCATCAGGTAACTCAATCTCATATGCATTTCCACTATCAAATTTTCTCAAGATCTTGCAAGGTCCAAACTTCTTCATCTTCAACTTCCCATATGTTCCAACAGGAAATCATCCTTTCTTCAAATGAACCATCACTTCATCACCAACATCAAAATTATTGTCTCCTTGATCTATCAGCTCTGTCTTTGTATTTCTGATTACTCTCTTCCAGCTTTAGCTTCACATCTTCATGCAATGTCTTCATGTACTCAAAAAATTTCACTCCTTCAGCACTTCTCTTTCTTTCATCAGCAATATCCCTCAAATAAGATATACCTCTCAGCTATATGCCATTCACAATCTCAAAGGGTGTTTTCCTAGTACTCCTATTCACTAAATTATTGTATGCAAACTCTTCTTGTTCCAACATAGAATCCCAATTACTCGGTGTGTCTCCAACTAAACATTTCAAAAGATTTCCCAAACTTTTGTTTACAACTTCTATCTATCCATCGGTTTGTGGGTGAAATGTAGAACTATATTTCAACTCAATACCAAAATTTCTCCAAAGAGTCTTCCAAAAGTATCCAACAAATTTATTGTCTCAGTCAGAGATAATACTCCTTGGTAATCCATGTAATCTGACAATTTTCTTAAAGAAAAGATCTTCTACATGTACTGCATCTGATGTCTTTCTACAAGGTATAAAATGTGCCATCTTTGAAAATCTATCCACCACAACAAATATAGAGTCATTACCTCTTACTGTCTTCAGTAAGACAAGAACAAAATCCATACTGATGTCAATCCAAGGTTTCTCAGGTACAACAATCGGTGTATACAATCTAGTATTCTGACTTACTCCTTTTGGTAAAAACTTGCCAAACCATGAAATGATCTTACCTCACTAGCATTCACAGGTGTAGGCCAATTCAGAATAGCTTCAACCTTTTTAGGATTCATCTTCAAACCATCAGCTAAAATTACAAATCCCAAATACACAATCTCCTCTTTCATGAATGAACACTTTTTCAGATTTATCAACAACTTTTCTTCTTTCAATCTCTGCAAAACTTGTCTAACATGCAACAAATGTTCTTCTCTAGTCTTATTGAATATCAGAATTTCATCAAGATATACAATCAAAAACTTACCCAATAATTTATTCAAAACTTCATTCATCAACCGTATAAAACTACTCGGTGCATTAGTTAAACCAAAAGGCATAACCAACCACTCATACAAACCTTCTTTTCTCTTGAAAGTAGTCTTCCATTCATCACCTTCTCTGATTCTGATCTAATGATACCCACTTTTCAAATCAATCTTTGTAAAATACTTCACTCCAATCAAACTATCCATTATGTCATCCATTCTCAGTATAGGAAACCTATACTTCACTGTTATCTTATTGATTACTCTAGAATTAGTACACATTCTCCATTCTCCATTCTTCTTCGGTACCAATACCACAGGTACTACACAAGGACTCAAACTTTCTCTAATCAAACCTTTATCCAATAATTCTTGAATCTGTCAGTTCAATTCTTGATTCTTGGTAGTTGTCAACTGATGAGGTGCCTTATTCGGTAAACTAGCTCTAGGGATTAGATCCATGCAATGATCAATTCTTCTCCTCAGTGGAAAACCATCAGGTACATTATTAGAAATGATATCACTATACTCGGTGAGTAACTTATCAATCTCCTCATGGACACTATCCTCTATTTTCTTACTCGGGTTGTTAGGAATCACATCAAAACATATATCATTCTTTTTCAAATCCTTAACAAATTTTCTTCCTTCCATCAAACAAACTTTTACAGATGTGCAAACATTACTAACATGTTCTTCCATCAAAGGTAACAATATTTGTCTTCTCCCATCAGCCCAAATAGTATACTTATGCAATCTCCCATCATATATAGCATGCCTATCGGGTAAAAGCACAATCAGGTGTCACCTTTTAGGCTAACTTATTAGCACAGCTAAATTTTAGTATTTCTAACTAAAAATTAATTTTGGTCAAACATATGGTTTAGCTAGATTCATTCTAGCTAAGTTAGATAAGTTATTTAACTTTTCCAATTCGAAATATCTATTAAATACATGTTTTATACCACTTCGGGTCCAATTATCATAAAAATAAAATTATTTTAGAAAAGTGACATTTCAATAACTCCTAATCTTTTTAATGATATTTTTTTGAAAATAAAAAAATACCCTTTTGTAGAGATTAGAGTCAAGAATATACTCATATAGATTTTATAGCGTTTTAATTAGACATAGTTTATTGTAATTAAAAAATATTACAAGTAGGTATTTTAACAGTCAAGGAGATGTTGATTCGGAGAAAGAGAAAAATAGTAAATCATATTAAATAAATTTTAAAAACATATGGTGCACTAGAGGAGAGAGTCCTCTTCAAGAATATATATTTCTTTTTTTGATTGGGATAGATTTGTTATGAAAAACATGTTGCGAGATGAAAACTGTCGATTTCAGTGAGTTTGAATTTGAATTGTTATAAAAGAGAAAATATAGGTCACAAACCAATTTTTATTTCTTCATGCACTAGCTATATATGTCATCTATGACATATTTTGAGATTAGGGGAAAAAATGTTTATTTCAATATAATTTTTTGGTGGGAACTAGACCCCTAATTTTTAGCATTTTTTAGCAACTGAAAAACCGTCTTTAAAAATTAAAAAAATATGTCAATTCTTATTCAAAAAAATTATTAAAAAAATTATTCATAAACTTCATACATTTTATCACATTTAATTAGTTTACGTCATCTTCAAATTCCAAACATAAATGTCATTTTTATACTATTGAAGTTTAACAGCTTTGATTTTGTTAGCCTCTTCCTTTGTAAAAGGGTGACAGCTTATTATGCTTTTACCCTATCATATTGCCAAGGTGTACCCACCAAAATATGACAACAATCCATAGGCATGATATCACACAACACCTTATCATAGTACTTTCCAATTTTCAAATTCACATAACATTGTTCACTTACCAAGAGTGTATGATCATCCTTGATCTATGAAATTTGATAGGGCTTCAGATGTTCCAACCTTTTCAACTGCAACTTTGTAACCATTTCCTTAGATGCAAGATTCTCTGAGCTACCACTATCAATGATCACCTTCCAAACTTTGTCAAAAACTCTACATCTGGTCTTGAAAAAACTTTTCCTTATTGGATCTTCCTTTTTTCCTTCATTCCATAGTGCTCTTCTTACCATCAAGTTACTTTCCTTCTCAGGTTCATTTAGTGACTCTTCTTGCACCAAAGCATTTCTACTGCTACCATCCTTCTTACTAGCATGTGTACATTCAAATGATCTATGTCCTTCTTCTCCACAATTGTAACAAGTTCCTTAGAAATTACCTCTGCTATAACCACCTCGGTAGTTACTACCTCTACCTCTAGATGAACTTTCACCTTTCCACTCAGTCTTGCCTTTATCCAAATTTGTCTTTTTAGGTTCAGATCTACCATTTTCACCATTAGATCTATCTCTTCCTCTAGGGAATCTACCACCTTGACCTCTTTGTCTCTTCTCATGTCTCTTGTTCAATTTCTCCTCAGCTTTCAATTCAAATTGATAAGCCTCTTCAATGTTCTCCAATTTGACCAAATTGATTTCTTCTTGGATGAAAACTCTCAAACCATTCAAGTATCTAGCAATTATTTCCACATCATCCTCATCATATCTAGATCTGATATCTAGTCTATAGAATTCCTTAGTATACTCCTTTACCGAGCTATCTTTCTACCTTAGACTTTGCATTTGCCTAACTAGGTTAATCTGATAATTACAAGGTAAGAACTTTCCTTTCAATTTATTCACCATCTTATTCCATACCTTGATTTTGTCTTTGCCTTTCCTTTTTCGATCCAATTGTAGATGCTCCCACCACAAGGATGCATGAACTTTCAAATTTGTGCGTGCAATTTTCTCCTTCTTTTCCTCAGATACATTTTCACACTCAAAATACTTTTCCATCTCATTGATCCAGTCCATCAATTCATCAGAATCCAATTTCCCACTATACTCAGGAGGATTAAAATGTGGTGTCAACTTCAAACTTGTCAAAGCCTTCAAGAATCTTTCCTCACCCTAATCCATCACAGGTGCAGGTTCTGCATCACCTTGTTCCACTTCAATTTCATCATCACTAACATCTTCAAGATGTTTGCCTCTTCTCTGAGCTATTTCAATAGCTTCTAAAGTAGCAACAAGTTGTCTCAACATGCCTACCAATCCTGGATCTGCATCTCGCCTCCCACGAACCATCCTGGAAACCTTTTGCAATTGCAGGTCAGATCACAATTTTCCACCCCACAAAAATTCAACTAGGGCTTCACAAGAAGGAACCTAAAAACCTAGATCCACAGACCTAGATCGAGATCTCACCTCTCTTTGATACCACCTAACACAAATAGAGACCAAATGGGCTAAGGAATGGCACACCCTACCTAATCCACCTTGCTCAACAACACACGGAAGCAAACAACAACAACATTGAGAGAGAGAATGCAAGATCTTTCATATATTATCATTCAAATTGGTTCATACATGTTGGGCTGTAAGGCCTTCCCGATTACTACCAAATATTACAATGAATTACAAAAGTCCTCCAACATGCGAGGATCTGCGAACAATCTCAATTCTACTATCTTCTATCTTCTATCCAAAACTTCCCCTAAACTCTACCCAAACAATTACATATATACAAGAGGCTACTAAATCAAGTCAGCCTTTAGGTCCACAATCAATAGAAGGGATGACCAGATCTAGGTCCATATGCTTCCCAATAGTGGATACTAGCATTCAATCCACGATCCAAATTAATTGCACAAGTTAGCCTCAATAGAAACTCAAAATAAACCCGTCGGTAAACAAGGGTTACCGAGCGCTAGACAAGTATCACCGAGCACCAAGGAAATTTTTTGAGTGCCAAAGAGATAACTGACCAACACCGATGAACACAAGAAACTGAGCAACACCAAACCAACTTGGTCAAAGCAAGAACCAAGCAACACAGACAAACTCAAATATGTTTTTTGTGACACAGGATTGCCAAGGACCTGAGATGCTGCTACATCACATTGGTGGAGGAACAATTACTAGCATTGTGATGCAACCTTGGTACACTAACCTCATTCATTTTCTTAAGAATGCTAGCTGCCCAAAAGACTTGAATGATAATAAGAAAAGGAGCCTTAAATTGCAGGCTCAAAGATATGTATTATTAAAAGGTGACTTGTATTGGAAAGACAATGATAGAATTTTTCTCTTATGTTTGGACAATGGGAAATTTGAAAAGGTTTTAAAAGATATGCACTCTAGACTATGTGGAGGGCATCATTCAGCTAGGGAAACAACTCATAAAATTCTAAGGGCTGGTTATTATTGGCCTATCATGTTTAAGGACACTCATTCATTTGTCTAGAAGTGTGAACCATGCTAGAGGTTTTCAAATAAATTAAAATTCTCAGGTGCATTGTTGTTAAACCCTGTGGTTGTAGAAGCTCCTTTTATCATGTGGGGCATTGACTTTATGGTAGAATTTTCTAAGAAATCTAGTGGAGGAAATAGTTGGATACTGGTTGCCACTGATTATTTTACCAAGTGGATTGAAGAAACCCCAACTAAGAAGGCTACAAGCACAGTGGTAACTGATTTCTTAATGAATAATATAATTACTAGATTTGGTGTCCCTATCAAATTAGTAATGGACAATGCCATGTGTTTTAGATCACAAGAATTCACTAATTTTTGTTTAGAAATGGGTATAATTCTATCATACTCATCCCATACCACCCATAGGCCAATGGGAAAGAACAATCAAGCAATAAAAGCATTTTGCAAATCTTGAAGAAAACATTGGAAAAGAATAAAAGGAGTTGGCATGTGAAATTGAAGTTAGCATTATGGGTAGACAGAATTATAGAGAAAAGAGCTACAAGGAAATCTCCTTTTGAGCTAGTATATGGTATGAAATCCAGACTTCCTGTGAATAATTTTCTGCCCATATACCAATTTATACAAGAGGAAGAATTGGAAATTGGTGATCCTTTACAAGATAGAATGATCCAGTTGGTTGAGCTGGATGAAATAAGAAGGGAAAGTCAGAAAGGAAATGTGAAACTACAGCAAAAGATGAAATATCTTTTTGACAAAAGAGCAAGTACTAGAAAGTTCTAGCCTGGTTATCTAATCCTTCAATGAAATAACAAGGCTGAAGATAAAGGCAAGCACAAGAAGTTTGAGTCTTTGTGGTTAGGGACATATATTATCCATCAGATTCATGGAAAGGTTTCATATTTTTAAAGAAATTTAGATGGTGAAGAACAAGAATTTCCAGTGCATGGATAATTTTTGAAGTATTTCTTCAATTAAGTTCTAATCTTTTCCATGCACAGTAGCTTTGTAAATATGTATAGGTGTGTTTGTTTCTAGTTGTCTGTTTGCTTCTTGTAGTAGGTTGGTGATTTGTGATTTTCCACCCAGAGATTCTTGGTTACTTTCTATGAACTTGCACTCAAGCATCCTCAGATAGAGCCACTGTTGGAGAAATTTTAGGTTTTTCTAAGAAAGTATCATTTCTAGTCTTTGCCTTATTTTTTCTATGTCTCTGCAAGTGTCCTCATCCATTTAGAGTTTGAGTTTCAAAAGATTGCCATGTGAAAAATGATTATGTATCCTTGCCCTAGGTGTTTTTGTCCTCGATAGGGTTTTTGTTCCTAAAATATGTCTTAAGTGTGCCCTGGATCCTTTTATTTTCATGTTACTTTATGAGCCACTTAAGTTTTCATGTTTGCACATGGTATTTTTTCTTTCCTAGTGTTTGCTGAATTGTGGGATATATTTGTTAAGTCACTTTTCATTCAGCGAACAAGCGACTATGTAATCTCCAGTTCTCATGATCCTTGGCAGTTTTCATCAAACATTCAGTGATTCAGTAGGGCAATTTTCTCATATTCTCCAAGTAGTGGCAGTTAGTAAGAAGACATTCAATGATCAAGTGAATGCAGTGTTTGCTTGATCTCCAAGACTTAGCAGTTAATTGCGGAGCATTTGGCAATTCAGTGACAAGGTTTGTCAAAGGATAAGGTTTTCTTCAGTCATGTATTCTCTAGATATCGGTTGACTAGTCAAGACAAGGCATTCATCGACTTAGCAAACACAATGTTCGCTTAATCTCATGAAGTTTGAACTTAGAGACTTTTGATTCAACGATTTAGTGATAGCCATGGATAGCTTTGAAGATCAACAGTTGGCATGTAATCTCGAGATAGAACTAAGGTTAAGGATTTTATCTAGCGAATAAGAGATTAAGGTGTTCACTAAATCTTGTGACATAACCAAGGTTAGTAAAATCATCCAGAGAACACAAGAATGCAGTGGTCACTGATTCTCTGAATAAAGACTGTGGTCAAGTTAAAGTTCTCAGGTTGGAGGGGGCTTTCAGTCGTCAGATTGCCAGATGATTATTGAGTTAAGGTAAAGGTTTCAAGACTCAGTATGGTCTATTGATGCAATCAAGATCTAATGGTGATCACCAGTTCACATAATCAAACCAGGGGTCAAGGAAAGATTTAGTGATTCAGTGAAAGCCTTCAATTGCATGTTCTCCAAACCAAGCATGGGTTAAGTTAAACATTGAGTGATCATGATATTCCTTTAGTCGTTGGATCTCCAGATGATTATTGAGTTAAGGTAAAGGTTTCAAGACTTAGTATGGTCTGTTGATGTAGTCAAGATCTAAAGGTGATCACCAGTTCATAGAATCAAACCAAAGGTCAAGGAAAGATTGAGCAATTCAGTAAAAGCTTTTAGTCACATGTTCTCCAAACCAAACATGGGTTAAGTTAAACATTGAGCGATCGTGAGATTCCTTCAGTCACTAGATCGCCAAATAAGGTTGAGTTAAGATAAAGTCTTGGAGATTGAATATGAGTCATTGATGCAAATGGGATCAAGTGTTGGTCGCATATTCTTCAGATGAAACCTCAGGTCAAAGAAAGATTATGAGATTACATGAATCCTTTAGTCACTAGATTGCCAGACCAAGGATGAGTTAAGTCAGATGTTTTGTGACTCAGTGAGGACCGTAGGATGATGGAAAGATCATTGGCTGGTGCTTGATCGCTTAATGAAACCACAGTTAATGAAAATATTTGACAATCTCATGAATACTTTATTCACGTGTTCTTATGATTAGACCTAGGTTAAGATAAATGTTGAGTGACTATATGAAGCCTTCAGTCATGTAATCTTTGAATGACTTAGAGTTAAGGTTCTTGCCGAGGTCAAAGTGGGTCCAGTTGCCAGGTGTGCTAAGGTGTTCATTTTCGATTGGTCACCGAAGGGAAATGATGATGTGTCCAGATATTTCTCAAAATCTCAATTGAATTTTGTCAATTTATAAGAACTATTCGATATGCTGGGAAAGATGATGATTGACGGCTATGTTTTAAAATTGATGACTTAGCTATTGCTGCCAGAATTTGGAAACTAATTAAGGGTTTCTTTCCAGGGTTTGTTACAGTGAGCCAGGATATGACAAAGCTAGATCAGATTTTGATTTTGTTCTAGGATGGTTATGGGTGAGAATTTGTGAGTAAGATGTAGGTAGCCATCTTGATCTGATCTATTTTCTTGCAGGTCCATGCCGAGCTTCATCCAATGAGGAGGCTGTTGAACCAAGAGCAGAAGAAGAGGAGTGAATTACACATGGCACCCGATCCTTAAATACAGGGAGTGTAACTATAATTCAATGAATGATGTAGGTTATCCAAAAATGGCGGTCATCATTCATTTAACAACCTTATGCATTTACTCATAAATATCTTCAGATGAAGGTGCCACCTGTGAGGATTCACTATGATGAGAATCAACTTCTTGTTTCTTTCTATTTCTTTTCATAATGTAACATAATTTTTTTCTTTAGTGCAAGTCACTATCCTAGTTATTCAAAGCTTGTTGCATCCTTTCTCTGAGGATTCCAAGATAGTCATTGATATAAATAGTAAGTTTTTCCTCTTTTGTGAGGGTGGTGAATATTATGCGAAAAGAGAGTTTTGATACTAGTACTTTTGTCCTACAATTTTCTATCAAAGATGTACTGATACAATAAAAATATCAATAAAAATATACTAGAACTCCTTTGCATGTTTTGATTGTCTTCATGTATTGATGTTGAATTCTTTTATGCATTAAATTTGTAAGGCATTTTAATGCATTGTTTACAAGGTAGATAGTGGGGTTGAGCTTAAGTTTCTTTCAAGGGAAGGGTAAATCTTAAGGGAGATCTCTGGGAATTCATAGTTTATATAAGAATTTGATGAAAGGATAAGAAAATGGGAGGATGATGTGTAAGGCACCTCATTTGGGTTTTGGGATATTTGGTTTGAAGGGTTTTTCTATTGATGTATGTTTTCTGACTCTTATGCTCTAGGATTTGGCACTAGTCTTAGCTTGATTTGCATTCTTCACCATCAACAATTTAAATAACCAGTTCATTTTAAGTTTTATATTATGTAATCTAAGTGTATCTTATTTGTGTCAAGGACATGGATAACTATTATAATGCTTTGAAGAAGTAAATCTGAAAGGTAAACCCGCTTGGGCTTGAAGCTCGAAGTGAAGAAGGTTTTAAACCTTAGTACCTTATTGTTTTATTTTATTAGATGCATTTGTTGGGAGTATTAGAGTTATTCATTAGAGGTTTTTGATTCCTTTTTTCATCTACAAGTTTAAGCATTAACTAAGTGTAGTTGCTTTTATGCATGAAAAGAGCATATTCAAACCAAAGAACAAAAATGTAAATATATCAAATAGAGGATTTAATAATGGAGCATTGTAAATAATTAAGAGATTAAGATTTTGGTTGGGACATAAAATTCTTAATGATAAAAAATATTTTCAAGGAGTAAACAATGGTTTAAAACTCAAGAACAACAACATTTCAAGAAGCAGTGCATCATGAATGAGCATATTTAAAACTCTAAAATGACAACCTCTTTGAAGAAACAAATGATAATAAAAGAATATTTGAGGTCTTTACCAATGAACAACAAGTTTTTGTAAAGGTAATAACATATTTTTAGAATGAAGCATGAAAGGTTAATGAACAAAGAGAAGATTTAAAGATTTATGCAGTAAGTTTTGATAGAAAGAACAAGGAGTTTAAAAGAGAATTGATATTTCATTCATGAATGCCATGAAAAGGTAGCATATTCATTGATAAAACAATGAATGCAATGTGATGAAATTAATTTTTATTTCAAAGGAACAACTATGAGAATAAATGGCAAGGAACATCATTAATGGATGCATGTATTTTAAAAATTAAAATTAGCACGTGTAAAGAATAACACATCTTTGCATGTGAGAAATTTTTGGCATGCGAGGAATGCCAAATCACAATAGAAGAGAGAAAATTTCTTAAAAGAGCAGCGAGTCTTCATATTAGTAATGGATTCATAGAGAATACACAAAGTGAATTCAAAGCAATTGTGATATGTTTGCAGCCCTAAATAATAAATCAAAAAATAGTAGCATTTGTTTCTTTAAATAGATTAATTTATTTTAGAAATGCTCAAATGGTAGTGATTTTTAATGTTGAAAAGGTGGTATGAAACAAAACTTCAAGACCACCATGCCTAATTAAGCTATCACAATGGTGTGACATGAGTTCAAAGAGACAAATTTTTTTCCTTGGTTACAAGAGTACTGCTATAAAGATAAAGATATGGCATGCATCATGCCAAATATTAAGGTTGTTATAAAATCAGTCCATGATATACATATATGAACACAATCAAAACACAAGACATGAATGAAAACATTGACAAAGGTTCTCTAAATAGTGACTATTGAGATAGCAGAGGATGATATGCATCCTCTTTTGAAAAATAGAGGTACAACAAGGTACACTAATAGAGAATGGGCATAGTTTTAATTACTGACTAAGATCAAAGTTTGGTGCAAGAGCACCAAGCCCATGGTGCTTTCTTAAGGTAGTTAAGTGGTAGGATTTAGTGATTTTTTGAGTCTTGTGTATTTAATAAGGTCCATTGAGACCATTTTTTATTTAATAGGATAAATTTGGGGTCATTTAAATCATTATGTAAAAGTTGCACAATCATGTAAAAGTTGTCATTGTCTAAGATGTCAAGAATACAACCTGGAATGTGAAAAGTCATTGGGTAGTTAGAAGGTTAAAAGTGGGATTTATATCAATTAAATTACCTATAATGTCTTTAAATAGACCATGTAAATGTGGAGAAGTGATTTTTTGGTGGTTTTTGAAGAAGATTAAAAGAAAAGAAAACTCTATCTTTGAAACCCTCACTGGTTTTTTATTTTTGACTATTATAGTCACTTTGCACCATGGTGCAACCCTCTACAGACACATGAATGTATAAACCATACCCAAATGAAAGGCCTCCAAGTCTAGTTTTATTTTGTTTAAGTTTGAGCCATTTTCATGGAGAAATGAATGAGCTATGGCTATTTTTGTGAGAGTACCCTATTCAGAAAGGTTTTCCCAAAATTTGTAGTTATAAAATGTGTTAGTATAATTATGTATGGGCTATTATGACTTTATAACTTTGCAAGTAGGAAGATATTGATTTTACCAAAAAAATGTTGGAAAGTTTTAGGTTGGGTACTGAGAGGGGGGGGTGAATCAAAACCACAAATATTTTACACTTATTCAACTTTTTAAACATAAATCGATAGCCAGTAAATTACTTATATCGATAACTAGTTTGTCTTTTACCGATAGTTGTTGTAATGTTTAACTGATAATTGATAATATCCAAATTAAACATACAACACATAAACATTCAAACACTTAAAACAATATTTTGTTGTCATAGAAAACCCTTGGTCAAAGGGAAAATTTGTGATGGGAATGGTACCCATAACTCATCACTGCAGTAATAAGGTGCTTGGTTAGGATCTTACATAAATGTCATCTTTTGAATGAATTCACCCTTTTAGGAGTGTCTAATACCTTGTTAGGAGTATTGAAAGTCTTGTTAAAGACTACTCTGTTAAGATATTATATCCCTCTTATATAGTATTCACCCTATTAAAGGATTTACAATAATTTCCTAAATAGAACTTCTAAGTCTAGTTAGAGACTACCCAGTTAAGGTATTTCACAATCTTGCTTCTAACCTGTTAGGAATAAATCAACAAGAAATTTGACTTGTAGATGCTTTCTCCAAAAGCTTGTGAGATCTCATTTCACTCTTCTTCTTCTCTGATCTTCTTTTGATCTCTAATCCTTTTATCTTTGTCGATAACATTAGTCTACACTTCTCTTCACTTGTATTTGTGTCCTCTCATGTATGTCTCGCTTACCTTTTCTTTTGATCTCCTCTTATAGTTTCTTTCCCTGATTAGGGTTTCTTGAACTTCCATAAACCATTTTTCTAACTAGATGTCATCCTTGTTCATAACCTTTTCTTTTATTTTCACCGCTAATGCTTTTCGATTAAATTTTCCAATAATCCTTCCTTTGTGTTGATAACACTTTCTGATAGTGTCTATGTCGATATGTCTTTCATTTCTTCATCTCTATGCTTAATGTTATTTTCCAGCAATGAAAATCTTAGCAAAATCATCATTGATTTCCTATTAATTTCCTATAGAGGATTTTGTCAAGTAACACAAGCTTTTTTCTTCCATAAAAATTAGTTTTTAGTTTTAAGGGGTCGAATAATTCAATTTCTAAAAATTGTCCTATGATTTCTTGTGAGAGATCCTATTGCACGACGATAGGAAGATTACAAAGAATTTGTGGCTGCATCAAATTGGTATCATAGCTACAGGGATTAGATGCGTTGGAAGGTGAAAATAAATTATGGATATCAGAGGATCTGAGAAAAAGAGATGCTTCAAAGGAATGCTATTTTCAAGACCAAGTGTAAATGTCTAGGCAAGGTATGTATTGTAATGGTGGATTCATGTAGTTTGGATAAGTTGGCATCTTAGGAAATAGTATATAAGTTTCAGTTAGAGTGTTTTCCTCATTGATCAGCTAAATAAATGTCATAGAAATGTAGAGAATAAAACACATTCATTCAAGATTGGACATCTTTAACAACAACTAGTTAACTCATTTAGCTCATTTATAGTATCAATCAGGGACGTAGACTTGAAATAGTGTTTATAGAGTATATGCTCCAAACTATCTTAATTGCCACTTATCTAGACTATTGAATTTAAAATACTTGAAAGATTGAAATACTAAGCTAGGAGAAAGGAATATGTGTATTCTATTGAAAACAATAATCACATAGAGGTACTGCTCTATTTGCCTTTGTTGCAGGAACATCCTGTTAGTTTTTTTACCAAAGACTACAGGAACAATAGAGTTCTCTCTAAATCTAGGAAAGCATGAAATAGACCCTAACAATAAAATTCACTCACCAAGTGGGTCCCCTTGGATGAGTGAATAGGATACGATCAAAATAAAAAGATAGAACTTGCGAAGTACATTCTATTCATTCATTGAAAGGTAAACTTGAAGTAAAATGAAACTAGATTCTATTTTTTGTTTGCAGAATTACAATAACTTTCCTAGAACTTTCTCTAATCTCCTGAAAGTTAAGTAAACAACTTATTTATAAGAAAACACTAAGAAACTAACTCATAAAACTACGATCACTCCAACAATGAGGATCAATTAAGATTCATAATGTTATACAACATAATCAATAACTTTTAGGAACAAGTCTTCCAGGAATATAGAAGGTCATGCTTCTAGATCTACATCTAGGTATAATGAGAAATTAGTTGACCGCTGCAAAGGAGAGAAATGTGCAGTTATGCCTTTATTGTTTCAATTATAGATTTGATCTTGTCAATTCCACCATGCTGCCCAAATGAATATGCCATTGACTTGTTCCTGCATGGAGTTAATAACACATGCCATATTTGAAACACATATATTTGCATCATTTAAATTAGAAAAAGACATTATCTCATTAAATGACTCTTGCATGATATGCAACTGCAGGAATCCTAACCCAAAACAACTTAGGAGAGATGAACATTAAATAAGACACATATATATCTACTTAATTCATTTGTCATATTCTATTCATAAGTTTTAACCATAAGATCCAACTTAGATCATATATCCTATTGAACTATAAAGTATTTGAAAGTATTAACCATGCACTTGCACATATAGAAACCATACAAATAGCATCATCCGAGTTTTCATAAAACCATATTAAAAACACCCTAACAATTCATATAAATACATCATAAAACATGTCATTAATATGGCTCATCATTTTCCCCCTACTTAAAATCTTATTGGTTCTCCTACAACCATACAATTCTTGATGTTGGCCTTCATGTGCAAGTCCTTTGCAATCCATTGCCCAGATGCTCCCTTGTAGTTTAGATAGCCCTTGTCTACATCCAACTTGTTCCACATGTTCACCTTAGCTACCATATCATGCTCATACACATCTTCATTTCTCCCTAACAAAGGATGCATAAGAATAGGTGGTTGGTGTAATGCCCCCCAGGGAACCTAGGATAATTTAACCTAATACATGTCACTAAGTTTACATAATATTTTTTTTTGTAAGTGTTTACAAACAATAATGATAACAATGTGGAAGAAACACAACCATATGATATAAATAAGTACATAGATACAAATCAATTACAGTTAACAATTCTCAAGGGTCCCATGACGTATAATTATGTATTACTAATTAAATATTTTAGACAAAAAACAATTACAATTATCTCAATACAAATGAATAACAAGTACATCCAATACCATAAGGTATAAATACAATAAAACAACATCCTCTACACAAGTCATAGGGTATGTCACAAAAATCAAATACACAATATAATATAATATCTG
This sequence comes from Chamaecyparis obtusa, assembly GCA_027943335.1. Taxonomy (NCBI): domain Eukaryota; kingdom Viridiplantae; phylum Streptophyta; class Pinopsida; order Cupressales; family Cupressaceae; genus Chamaecyparis; species Chamaecyparis obtusa. The sequence goes on from BSBK01001679.1 coordinate 227,810, forward strand.
CAACTTTGAGGCACGAATACAAGATATAATCATGAACATCAAAAGATAGGAACAAACAAGCCTCCAAAGAAGAACAAGAAGAAGGTAACATCAATGAGCATCCTCTAGCACCGCTACAAGAATGTCAAAATCTCAAATAGTAAAATAAAACACTACCACCCGACCTCATGGAGCCAAATGTCCACTCCCACCGTGCTGAGGAGATAACAACAAACCCCACTCGAATAAAAAACTCAATCAAAAAAATTAAGAAAAGGTCTTGGAGGCTTTCTAACTCAAGATACCATGAACTAAAGATAAACAAACATCAAATTTAACCAACACATACCAAAACACCAAATACCATAATATCGAACAAATATACAATCAGCAAATAAAACAAAATAGACCACCAAGTAATAACGAGACAAAAAAGATACACCACCAGAGAAAAATGTAGAAAACTAAAGAGGAGACATAGACTACAACTATGGGAGTGTCATCACATGGCCATCTACTTGAGTTACCCTGGACTGATCATATTGGACCCCGGACCCTCAAGCATTGAGTAACCCTAGATTGGCCACTCTAGGCTCCGAACCCTCAATACGACCCACGTGGAACTAGAATACCCTCTCATGAAAATGAAGAATTCTAATCATACCTACTCTCTAGGTATCATCTCATTCCCATCCTTAGCCTAAACAAGCGCTCAAGGCATAGGTGAGGCATAATCTCTAAATTATCTTTTTAATGAACTCTCCAAATTTTAATTACTATATTATCACTTGATAACAAATGTACGATAGGTTACCCAGGTACTGACCACTTTGGATCCTAGACCCCTATTGTAAACCACTCCCCTAAGATGCTCCTAATTAACCCCCCTAGGCTCACAAGTCATGAATAATCACATAAATCTCATAAAATTGTAACGATCAACTTTTGGTCCACAAAAGGATAACAGGGACACAGGTCCTCAAACTAAAACACCATAAAATATGCTCACAAGGAGTTTCTCATAACCATAAGATTTCATAGAACAAGGTTGGCTAGACATAATCGAACTGATATAACATCATAATTCATGACATGAGATCGCATATACAACCATAGAAAATGACCCCTAATAAAAATATCATCACATCTAAGTTTAAGAAATGAATAAATAAATCATAAATACAGATATAAAAAAGAACGAATATATATTTATTCTCTAAAGACCCACTTGATTTTAACATCATCAAAAGTTACACATACAAAATCAATTTCTTAAATTCATACCCATGTATAATAATCAAACACATCCCATAAAATACCAAACAAATAATTTAAACAATTAAATATAATTAAAAAAAATAAAAATAAATTAACTTTAAAATTTAATTTAATTATATTGAAATCAAATTAAATTAAAACTAAACAAACTAATTTAAATACAAATTAAAAATTAAATTAACAAAGATTAATTATAAACTAATTTATCCATGTCTTTAGAAAACAAATAAAATAAAGCATTTAATAAGTAAATCCTAAGTTAAAACTAACTTAACATAACCCACTAACACTTTTAAAAAGATGCATGTACAACAAAACTAAGGTTTTTGTATCGAGATGAATCATGACCAACAACAGTGTAGATCATGCGGGTTTCTGGGGAATCATATGCAGGATAAGATAGTGCTTCATTGCCATAGCATCAACATCTTTATTCTCTATTTTAGGTATTTTCTCAAACGTGATAGATGTGAAATATTTCTTTAGATCATCTACCATTCTCTTGTATGGGATCAACTTTCCATCTTTCGTTTGATACACATCATTGAATTGGTGTATTACTGTGTGTGTGAATTTTGTACCTAGCTGTAGACACAACACTTCAGTAAAACATTAGAGGTTAGCTTAAATCAAAATCGTGCAGTGAAATGGAAACTAATCTAACCAGGTGATTTACTGCCTTCTAGTAGATGTGAGTATGTATTCTCAGATTGGACCGAGATCAGTGACCTTGACGACACCTAAACGAAGGATTTGAATGCAGAATCTAGATATGAGATGAATGCAAATCAATCTATATTTTTTGTATTTTCTGTGCAATAAGATGAAATAAACTGATATGAATCTATTCTAGATGAAAAATTGATATACAAATTAAGCTAACAATGATATGCTAAATACGAAACTAAAAATGATTAAAAACAAGATTGATCTCACAAAAGTTGTTGATTTGCAAAGAAGCTTCAATTCTTCAGATATCAATTCACCAGCATGATTGTGCAAATTCGTGGATTGATTTTGGTAGAGTAAGTATGCAAACTTGTGAGATGAATTATGAAGAGCCGAGCCTTGATTTTATAGAAATCCAGGGCTTTGGGGATGCATGGAAAAAGCCATAAATCACTCAGGTTTATTTTTGAGTCAACAAGGAATTAAAGATAGTTAACTCACAAAAAATCATGCAAAAACAACTTTTTGATTTAAATAAGAAGTTGAGATCATCTTTCAACTCAAAAGAGAGTTGAGTTTATTTTTAAAACAAATTGAATTGATTTTTTGATTTAAAGTTCAACTGCTTTTTGGATGTGCATAATTAATTATGAATTAAATAAATAAATAACATGATTTATCCTCAACTTAACCGATTTTAAAAATAAAACAATTGATTTATGGGTTAATCAATTATTAAATCAAACTTTTAATCAAAAACTATATTATTAAATTTGACAATTGACATTAATTAATTAAATAAGAATTTAATCAATTATTCGTAGGATATTTGATTTATTATCAAAATTTAAATAATATAATTTAGGAATAAATATAATTAAATCTAATTTAATAATTAAGTGGCAGTATTAAATCTAATTAATTAAATATTCAAAATATTCAATTAATCAAACTTTAGGATAAATAGGATTTATTGCCAAATAATCATTAAATTAAAGATAATTAGGATAAATAGGAATAAGGAATATCCCCCGATGCAGAATTTAGGATGATTAATTAAGATTTGATAATGTGTTGATGTGCCTTAGGTTAGGACTTTGATGTCGATTTCATTCAATGTGTCGATATAGGAGGTTAATGAACCTATAGCCCATTTTTGGGGTATTACATTTTGCCCCTCTTTGAATTACTGTGCAAAGCGCAGTGGTTCAAAGATAGTCTGTGTATGATGTTGAAACTGATGTTTGAAATTGAAATTGATATGAAACATAAATTATGATATGAGACAGAAACTGATTGAAAGATTCGAAGATATTAGGTCATGAATGACCAAAGATAATGTTAACTATAATAGTAATGAACCAATGACTGCGAAAAAGTGTCAAAACGCCTGATTCTGAACCTTATGATTGCGAAGAAGTGAGTGACCGATTCCAGACCTAATTGTCAATAAGAATGACATTGGTATCACATCCAAACCCTTCAGTTACGAAGAACCAAGGAAATAACACTAATGAACTGATGGTTACAAAAATCTGATACAGCTTACAAGGTTAAGAGAATACCAGATTGATATGGATCTCGATGAATCTGATATGCCCCAAGTGATGATTGATTTGCCTCGAGCGATGAAGTCTTTTTGATGAATCAAAAACTAGACATGGTTGTTGTCTTGATTACTGAGGAAAGATTTTGATTTCAAATTTAGATTATAGACTTTGAATGATGTGCA